>QXVZ01025865.1:0-10551 GCA_008931825.1 Phallusia fumigata
ATCAGGGTAAGTAAAACGCTTGTAACAGTTACTGGTAAAAACCTCGCCGGGGTATGTCGTGGACCGGTTGTTCCGAAGAAAAGAAATTTGGATTACGTCAAAAAAACTGTTAATTTTCCCAAGGTTTACACTTTACTGTTATATTTCAGTGAAATGTTATGTAACACTTAAAACAAGCGACCCTCCGGGGCATGGGTTTTATTTAACTTGACCACACTAAAAACGAGACTTCCTTCTGTCAGTGTAGCGGGGGGTTAGCCAATTCGCTTGACTGCAAAAGGTATGTCAATCTTCCGGAGAACATAATACCAGCCGTTGTCTGTCCTGCAGTATCAGGGATATCAAACCTACACGGCGCATGCCCTCAACAAGACTCTCAACATCGACTTCCTCAGCAAAAATAACCGCTACCCAAAGGCTAAGCGGGCACTCATCCTGATGACAGACGGAAACGCCAACGACGCTGCGTAAGGTTTTAATTTGCGGTACACGCGGTTTTGCTCACGCGAAACACAAACTCGCTACATAGTGGCTTCACGCGGAAAATGTTTGAAATAGTCGTCATGCGGTTCGGTGCTGTGAGCGTTTTGTGAGGGGTACCGCTAATTAATTTTCTACCACGTTTTTGAATCCCTTTTTGATTTTTAACGTTATGTGTAGTGCAACTGCAGCAACAAGCTATAGTGAGCACCTGTAAACTAGATTTTACAGATTTAACGCACAAACATAAAGCAGTGACGTCATTAACATGTCACGCGAAGCCATTACCACTTTGACATAACTTGTAAACTGGCACGCTGCGTACAAAAGGTTGTCGGCTCCTGTTGTAAATCCTTTTTTTCAATCTTCAAGAATACCTTATGATCACAACATTTTAACAAAATGGAAACAATTCTGCGGTAACTGCGGGGTATAACTTTAATAGACGGTTTTGTTTATTGTCGTGTCTAGTCGGTGACGATCACTTTTGGCGTTCACGTGCGATTTTGTCTTTTATGCTTTGTTTGTGGATTTAATCGCAACTTTACTTGGTTCCGTGTAGCGAGGAGGTCTAGATTACCTTTCTTGTTCAACCAAGGTTGGCGCCCGATTGTTAATCTGGGGTAGATAATCGGCTGATCCAAATGCATTTCTCCTTCAATACAATATTTGAAGACCAACAGTCAAATCAATCTTTATCTTATCCTGTCTTTGAATCGTTTTCATCAGGGAGCTCCCCCCAGTAGTGAAGCTCGCCAAATCTATGGGCGTTGTGATGTATGCTGTGGGTGTCGGAGAATACAACATCAACCAGTTGCAGTTAATCACAGGAAACCGATCGAACCACATTTTCGAGTTGTCCAACTTTGATGATCTGCACGCCATTATCTCCGATCTCCAGTATAAGATTCGAACAGGTTGGGCAAACAAATTTTTTTTTTTTTTTTAAATTAGCGTGTTGGTGAGCTTATATTAAACCTGTTAACTTGCCGTTTGTTGCATAACGTGATGGATATTCGGTTTTTGGCCACATACCCAAAACTTTGTCAAGTCAGCATGTTAACAAACAACTTAGTTTTGACATTTTTTTGGTGAAGTAAAAATACTGAGTTGTCGAATTCCTAGCAAATGGTCTTATTTTTGCGAAAGTTCGCGTTCCCGTGTTTGATAATTGTCCTATTTAATTCGAAACGAAAAAGATAACAAAAACAGTGAATTTAAAACATCTTCAGAGCAGGGGTCACAAATCAAACACAATGACGCCAGGGTTACTTTCGAAATAACCGAAAAACCCAAATAACGTATTAAAGTCGACTTCTATAGAAAAAACATGAAAACCACAAAAACCTGGCCGTCTGTTTGAGACCAGTACATTATATTGTGCAACTTTGATATTAGGTCAGTCTTTATTTTTAGTTCAAACATAAGATTATTTGCTAACATTGGCTGACCCCTGGTCAACGACTATAAAGATCTAAAATATCAGATTCCGAAGTAAATTTGCACAAGCGCACCGGGTTACCGCTAATAAGGCCACTTGTACCGCAGTTTAGCGCCCCTTAACAGTTAAAATACAAGTTGTAATCTCAGCACGGTTTTTAAACGTCCTTGTACTAACACAAGTTTAGGGCAGGAATCCAAAGATCCAACCGGGCATAAATTCACGCCTGTGGCGTAAAGAAGTGCCGGATTATCTACAGTTCACGGGCAAATTTTATGGTTTGCTTTTTGATAAATGTTCTTTTAGACCCCAAGCGTTAGTTTCAAATTGCCACTTTAAACAGTACCTGTATATAAACGTTACATTTCAGTAAAATCACCCTGTTAGAAAGTAGCAATTGCGCTGTGATAATCACTTAATGGTTGCACTGTATCAACAAGCAGAAATCTTCGTGGTGGCTGCAGAAATGCGTCAAAGAAGTTTTGAAAACCACCTTTGCATCACACATACTAACAGTCCGATTGTAATTTAACCAACTCCGTTCTCGTTCCTGTCAGGCGTGACAAGGTTTTTGGAAATTTCAAGTGCCATGCCACTAACCAGTTCAAATCTAAGCACGTTCGTAAACCTGCTTCAAGCTGTGTAAACAACAACAAGTTTTTTGTTCGTAGTATGCGACTGTGATGTGGATGGTAGTATCAGCACTGAGTGCGACGCTTGCACACAAAAGTGTGACTGCAGGGAAAACGTGGTTGGACGACGATGTGACGCCTGCGCAACCGGTTTCTATGGAATTTCCGGTGGCCAAGGATGTACAGGTAGCGTCATAAGTATTTCGGTGGCATTGATGTAGACTAGTCAAGTTCTTACTTATTGTCGCGACTGGCGATGAAATCATCATCAAGGAAACCGACGCCAAATAGGCTTGGGAAGAGCTCCTGTGCGCCGCGAACAGTTCACGCTTTTTGGCTTTAAAACCACAGACGGCAACAAGTTTTAGATTTCCATTTTAGTGTGGTTTTCCCAGAAGGCTAGTAATTCGTTGTTATGTCATTTTCATTGTAAGATATTTTGCTTTACAAACATGGAGGTTTTCAGTTTAAATCACCAATAACTCTTCTCTAAGTCGATTATATCTTGAAAAGATTGGCAACCCCTCGCGTACGCGATAAACCGAACGTGTTGCACCGTATCAAATTAAGTCTGGCCAACACTTGACCCTGGTGCCGTAGAAAGCAGGCCCTACACAGCGTTACGACACAGTATCCTTTAACTGCCTACGTAATAATGTCAGTAGCCCTTATCCTGTGGTTTCTGATACCGATAACGGATGCATGATTTGCCTGGAGGGACAGTCACCGGCCAGAGCCAATTTAACGCCGAAACAATAAACACGCATTCAAGGAATTTAGCCGACCATCGTTCCGTATCTCAAAGCACAAAAGTCTACGATGTAGCAATGTTTATAGCTTGGATGTCAGGCAAAATAAAGACTTTGGTCAAATGAAACTTAAGTCTTGAATATGTCCCATTATAAATTAGCGAAACTTTGCAGGAATTTTACGTAGCATGCAGTATTGTACAGTCTGCTAAATATGCACACCCTTAAAGTACAAATCCCAGGTTCAAACAACCTATTTGACTCACTAATAACCCACTGTAAAACGTTTTGAACCATATACCTCTTAATTGTTTTTAGTCATTTTTACACTTGGTATGTACTAGTTCATGTATTACATAAGTTTGGTTGCTTGTGACCCTCCCCTAAAACAAATTTGGGCTGGCTACGCTATTGTGTAGAAGTCATATACCCTTTGGTATGTCGCTTATATGTTCTATTTTACAGAGTGCGAGTGCAACGACTTCGGGTCGACGAACACGTCACAATGCGACGGTCTGAGCGGCCAATGCGTCTGTCGGCCGGGTTCAATCGCCGGTAGACAGTGTGATCAATGCGCAGAGGGATACTTCGGATTTCCTGAATGTCGTCCGTGCGACTGCAACGGATTCTCTGTCTCATGTAATGAAATAACTGGCGTGTGTGCTGACTGTGCGGGCGGAAGAATAGGAGACCATTGCCAAAGGTTGGTGGAGACGGGAGTTTTATAAACTAGGGTTGAATTGAAGTTCATAAACTGCGATGGTCGAAAAATATGAGCATGGAATATGATCCCGTATTTCAGAATTTTTGTTGAGTCGGTAAGTCTAAGCCTGAAAATAAACATCTCACAAGATTATCCTGTTGTTAATCACACGACACGATGATAACTTAACGTTACACACGAATCCGAGGTCAAGTAGCTTGACCTGCATTGGGCCAGCAATGTGCATCTGTGTTTAGCAGTTCTATGCATTTTTTGTCACCGACCGCTTTGTCCCAGTTTTCATGTCTCGTCCAAATTCAAAGATGCACCTAATCGATAAACACAAATTGGCTCAAAATCGCATCTGATCAAAGAACGTGGCCCAATTTTTACCCTAATGCAACAAGCATCTGTGATATCTCTGCTATTTCACACCCTCTTGGCACAAAAATGCATTCTCGGCTTCCGGTGATCGGGCCACTGTCTGGCCCCAAATAGCTTTTGTTCTGCCTACTACGCCACGAAAATGCAACAAGTGCTGCATTATAGAAACACGTTGGTTTACATCGTCTAGACATATTATTAGTTAATATAAAAACAAGTTTCGCATGTGATTGTATTGCTTATTTAGGTGTTTCATTCTGGTTTGCGCACTTGCTTCTGCAACTGATTAAACAGTAAAAAATCAATTGGTACGTTTTGCATTATTTCAGCTGCGAAGTTGGCCATTTTTGGGACGGTGGTAACGGTTATTGTCTTCCATGTGAATGCAACAACAATATAAATGCGAGCGATCCAACAGCTTGTGACGAAAAAAGTGGAAGATGTCTGAAATGTGTCCATCACACCACTGGAAAGAATTGCGAAACTTGCTTGCCTTATTACTATGGAGACGCAACGACCCAAACATGCACAAGTAAGAAAGATCACATGTTAGGTTGGATGTGCGTTGAACACGCAGACATAACAAAGATTTTTTATCCAAGTATTATTTTGCGCTGCGTATAAATCTAAATATTTTTCTGCAAGGTTTATGGTTAGATAAAATTAAACTTCACAGCTTTGTACGTTTTTTGACGTTCGAAAGTTCACTGGAGTCGTACAACTGAAAACAATCCCAACCCAAAAACTGCAAAAACTTTTTTGAGTGAAAATGAAACTCTTGAATAATTGCGAAATTTTACAAGCTAGTAATTAAAAAACCGTACATTAAGACAAGTGGTTACTGATTGAGAATTTTTTTTGTGTACGCAGTTAAACAATGCAAAGCTGTGTGCGTTTTGTTATATTTAGAGTGTGCATGCAACATGGAGGGTGTCGACAAATCAGAATGCGACGGAGAAAATTGCAATTGCGCTCCTGACGGAATGTGCAAGTGCCTTCCCAACGTCGAAGGTGGCGCGTGTGACCAATGTGTTAGAAACACGTTTGGATTAGGGGATCCAAATGGATGCAAAGAGTGCGAATGCAATTTCAATGGAACGGTGGAAAACACGACTTGCGACGTTGTAAGAAGAAAATTATACGTTTGGAGACTGTAACCTGTTTTCCTGGTTAATGCGTTAAATGCATTGACGACAACTCTCCCAAATGGTCTATGACATAAATAGTATTTTTCCTTTTGAGGTGACCCCATAAGACACCGGCTAGTCTTTTGAAGAGGACGGTACTGGTCACGAACTATTGAGATGGTACCTTGAAGGTCAAATTATATGTAAACCAGAGTTGACTATCAAAGATTTTTCAATTTAATATGTGCTACTTAGACAGATCGAGGTCCCAAACCATTGCGCTGCGTCATATGGTTAGATGATCTCCCCATAGACTCCATAATCTCCCCTCAGACATGCAGTGTTTCATGGGTCAATATAAAAAAAACAGAAAAGTCAAAAATAGCACAGCGTCTCTCTAATACAGCGGTCACTGGGCTTATGACGTAGCTTTAAACCTTTCGTGATTTCTTTTTGCTTAACCTTTTCACCTATGATGACATTCGAATCCCCATGAGTTTTACCAACAAATTTATCAAGCCGGCCTTAAGATATAATAATTTGATCGTATTTTTAGATTTCAGGCCAATGTGAATGTACTAAGGGATACAACGGAATCAACTGTGACGATTGCGCGGAAGGATTTGACCGCATAGATTCCTGGGATAACCTTTGCATTGGTAAAAACAATGTAGAAGTTGTATTTGTTTTACAAAAACATAGGTTTTGGTAGAAAAACATTAATCTGCCCCTCTTACGTTGTAGTTTGCCTACGTGCTATTACCATTTTACAGGTGACAGTCTATACCCTGAACCACGAATTTATCTGTTCACCAAGTCATTTTCCTTTATTGTCTGTATAAACCTGTGTAACAGCAGTTAGCGGTTTAAAACAAGTGGACCGAAATTTAAACATACACAAACTAAGCGGCCACTATAGTTACAAAATAACGTGTACAATTGTTTTATGTAGAACTAGCCGGACTGAGGCGGGGTGACAGAGAGCCAACGCCACCAGATGATGAAGGTCTGAAATCAAGTCCCCTTTCTACAACTGTTCTTGTCACGGAAACAAAGCTTGCCACAACCGCAAGACCAAAAATGACAAAAAGTCCAAAAAAGACAAAACCACCACGACGCATAAACCCCGGTTGGAGTCCGTGTGTCTCTTGCGGAGGCGGACGGTATTCGCTTCCCACATGGCCATCTTACTGTCACGGTTGGACTTGTCGTAGGCGCTGGCCGCACCATGTGCAACTCCCTTCACCGCACCGTTGTCATGCAGGTATCCGAGGGTTTTTCTAGCATGTTTTGTATGGCCTTGAGCCTTAGATTTTTAGCTGAAATTTGACGTCAAGGGTAGACTGCGTGCAATTAAAAAAGTTGTCCAGTCATTTATCACCTGTCTCAGATTAAATCGTTGGAGTTACTTGCACGACGTTTCCTAATGGGTAATCACATCAGACGTTGCACTTGTTTGCACGAAGTTTTTTTCTACCAAAGCACCTGTAGGCCATAGCTGGATAGATATCTTAAGTTTCAACAGGTTTAAAACTGTCTTAAACATAATGTAATTTAACAGTTTATAACAATACTCGACTCTTTCAGTGACCAATGTGTGGTGTACATTCGGCTTTTGTCTAGTCTGTATTTGTGTGCAGGTTTATGCAAGTTACATTTTCAATGCCTTGCCTGTCCGTTAATCTAACTGAAAATATATCTACTGTATTTTAGGCAGCTGGGTGTGCCAAGCTTCGGCGCGCAGCCACTACGGCCATAACAACAAACCAACATATAGATCAAACCACTATGGTCATTACAACACACCATCATACGGATCAAACTACTATGGGTATTGGAACGCACCGTCTTACTACCGGGGATATCATCACCACTCCGTTAACCATCGGAGGCGATCTAACTATTACCACCCGCCAGTGCGTTACAGTCTTTATGCAAGGTAGTTTCCTGTGTTAAGACTCTCTGGTGCTTAAAGCGTTTAAAACACTGACAACGGATATGTTCAACTTTTCAGCAAAAAGTAAAAGCGATGGGACTTGGACGAAACGGATGACTCAGCGCAAGCAGTTGATGTAAAAAAGATTGTTGGTGGTTTAAATGCTATTAAACTTAACAACCCGGTGTGATGGTTTTTATTTTATTAAAGCAAACGCTTGTCTTCGTTTAAATTCTATTTATCCTTTGAGCTAGCTGCAAAAAGTTAAGGGTGATGTTTTAAAAACCGAGATTTTTCGAGCAAATTATGAATGCTTGTTACTCTGAACTAAAAATTTTAAAATTGACAATTGATAAAATATAAAAAAGATCACAAATATAGTAAAAAGGCTAATTGCAGTTGTGACGCAAAAAATGAAAGTTACTCTCTTTAACGCAGTTACACGATAGTAACTAACCTTAGTTAATTATCTTTTACTCTGGTTATCTATAGTGCATTTTACATATGTTTACATACTGTACTAAAGGCTCTCTGACTTCAGTCAGACAGGTTTACAAACAGATTAAAATTCCATTAAAACAACGTGGACGCAAGCTCCCATAAAATGAAATCTTTCTTGACATATAGGACTGTTGCTTGTATTCCAAATACAACTGTTCCAAACGAAGTGCTGGCACGTACTACCTAATCAGCAGGCAGGGTAAATTTTGCTTTTTTGGTTTTCTCAAAACTTTAGACTGCGATTATCGTTCTTCACAGACTAAATATAGTCTACATAGGAATTCTAGTATTTTAAAGAACTCTTTTTAGTCGATATTCCACGCATTATTTAAGTTACGGGGTCATAGTACATTTGTCCATGGTCGATGACAGATTTTAGGTTTTTGGTGGTTTAACGTTGAGGTCACATTGTTGAACCGACGACAATCGAACCCTCCCCCATTTTCCCCAAAATAAATTTATCATCAACCTCTGTTCCATATTTACTTGCTTTGGGTCGAGATTGTTATTCAATAAATTAGTGACACAAAACAAACTGCCAAAAGAAACTTTTGTTTTTGATTTTTTTCGTCAACACTGTCAATAAAAAATTGAGTGTATAAATTATTGTTTTAGTAAGCATGCTTATTTACTTCACCACTTTGTTTCATTACAATGAATGTTTTAAAACGTTTCAACTGCGTGTTTTGTTGTTCAACCCTGCCCTCATCCATTTACACAACTGGAATTCACTTTGCTAAAGTTCATGAAAGCTTTGGAAGGTGTTACCTCAAAGTTGTTGTGACCAGAGTAATAGGAATGTTTTTGTTGGTCCTGACCTGTACAATTTTTGGGTTTTCAGTTTTGGAATAAAACTTTCTTGTTACAAAACAATGTAAATTATAGTTAAGTACACCGCAATTTACCCAAGGCACAGGTAAAAGTAGTTACGAACTTACGATTATGGTTTAGGTGGTACTTTTTTGTGATTGCTGTTGGTATTTTTGTAGCTAACTTCAAATTAAACTAAAGTACTTAATTTCCCTGGTTTGCACAACGGTCTGTTACAAACAGAATCCTGGCACTTAAAAATTTGTTATGTTCAAAATAGATGAGATTTGTCAAGCATGATGGATAGGGTTATTTAAGTCCTACAGATAAGACTGAACTAATTGGCATTAAAGATTTTCTCCACAGACCTTTTTGTAGCAGATTATATGGCTTTTTTGCAAAATATTCATGCCAGGCTTAAAATTATGTCACTCACTCACAGAAATGGTGTAAACATTTGTGGCTTTTGAAGGGTTAATTTAAGTATTACCGTATGGCCGAACAATGCTGATTTTTTTCCAACATAGCTTGCTGATTAAGGTATATATTTGCTATTGAAACACAATAATTAAATTTTGTGCAAGATATCAATATTGTTAATTATTATACCTTTACACATAAAAATTGAATAAGTCTTTCGCTCTAGGTCAATTCCAGACACCTTACGTATTACACAGTGGATACTAAAAACATCTATATTTTAAGACTTTGGGCCATTTGTGTTTTTTCATTTTTTATGACTCAGATTGCAACACTGTGGTTGTGCATCTTTGTGATGCAACACTGGCTTTATCATTTTTGAAGCATTTACCATCCAGTCAGACAAGATCTATGTCGGCCTGCATATATTAGTTTAAATGTGACAGTTACACCTGCATATATTGGAAAAATACGAAGTGTATACACTGGACTATTGCTTGAAATCCATACATGAGTGTGTGGTTCTGAAAAAGACCATGCACTTAAATAAAAACCCAAGGGAAGAAACATAAATTGCGTTTGTTAACATTGACTAAACCTGTACTGGTGCTGACTCCAACTTTGTCTTGGCCCTTATTAATAGGCCGCCACTTTGTCTCACTGTATAGTCAATCTTTTTGGTTTTTAAATCAAAGGTTTGCTACATGTGATTTTAAAGTGTAATGATATTTAGATCGTCATAAGCAAACAAAATTATTGATGAAGTTGCATCAATTACAAATACAAATGGGAACTTCAGCATTTCACAATAAACTCAACCTGTGTTTAAATTTTATTTAGTTGTAAAAGTAAATTTTCTTGTGTCATCTTGAAATTAAACTTGTTTGCTTCAGGTACTAAAGTTGTCATATGTAGATCCTGAGACAGAAAATTTATTTTTTAATGATGAGCTAACAAACACTGCTGCAATGCCTGAAGAAACTAAAATTGTTTATCATATTGGTGATGAACAAACACCATATGTGAGCAAAATTAACATACCACCGGATAAGATCACCTTGGGACATTTTAAAGCTGCTATAAAGAAACCAAATTTCAAATACTTTTTTCGGTCTCAAGATGCTGATTTTGGGTGAGAGGATTCATTTATGTTTTGTAAAGTAATATTATTAGGTAAACCTTCTTTTGAGCTAAATACATGTACATTTATCTTGGGCGAACTCATTACACAACTTTGGTAATGTACAGTAAACTAAAGAACTTTTTAAATAGGTTTCGAAAATGGGTTCGTTCTTTTTAAAATATAACTAGTCGTTTCACTACTAACCTCAAAAAATAGTTTTGAATAAATTGTTTATGTCCTGCATT
>QXVZ01025874.1:0-11382 GCA_008931825.1 Phallusia fumigata
AGGTTGAGTACAATTGTGCCTAATTAAGCTGGGGGCCGATGAAAAGCTTATTAGCAGGGGTTGTTTGTTTAGTGAAATATCTGATTTCCTGGTAACATACCCCATTGTTCAAATGAACACACAAGGGGCTTTTACCCGAACTTGTAGCGCACAATCGTGGTGAAGTAAACAAGGCGTCGAAATATTAAGTCCAACTTTAAAATTTGTTAAAAAATGTAAGGCGTGAAATGTTGTCAAGGATTTTGTACATGGTGGATGCTTCTTTAAACAAGGGTTATCTAGGCTACTGCGTCCTTTGCAAATATGCAAATATGTTATAGAAGAGCAGACAGAATAATGGAACACCGAATAGATGCCACTTGAAAAGTATTGTAAATTTTATTTAAAAATGCTTTCGCACCGGATCAAAGTTGCGAACATGTTACGTTAAAATCAATCCAGACGGTATTGCCAGTAAGTAGCATCGGCTTACAATAAAATACGTCCGATGAACATGCTTTTTTGTATCGTTTACAATGAGTGGGGGACCCTTTTCGACTCAACGACGGATTAATCTGATTTTAGGAGCTGTTCAGAGCTGTCGTATTTAACGAGCTCACTCGACAACTCGCCGTCATATCATTTCACAACGACGCGTAATTTCCTCACGCGAACAGCTTGAGCCTTCATTAATTCGTCAAGCCGCCAAAGAAGTTTCGATATCAGGCTCTTGGGAGTCACTTCTAGCCTTGTCAATCCTTCGGCCTGATTTCAGATTTTAGACTTCAAACAGGCGACAGCTCGTTCAAGTGCAGGCGAAATATCTTGCGTTCTAATCCGAGAACGACCACTTAACGAGAAGCGTTGAATGCGTTTCAGTTTTCTGTAAACTGAGTACAGTGTTTACAATTCGCGTTTTGGTTTCAATGCTTTGTCGCGCTTTCCGCTTTGAGGTGTGTGATTTTGAGAGAAGGCGTGACTGGGTCAAAAGGAGCCGCCCGCCAGCCACTTTTCACTGTTTCAAGTTAGTTCAAACACCACCTTCGCGTGAAAGACAAATAGCAGTGCTGCCTGCGTTGGCACGCAGTGGAAAACTGGTTACAGAGTTTCCTCGACGCCTTGCGTGAATCGATCGATCCGTCGGCAAAGCTTTTGTTTCGAGGATAACGCGACAGCTTTTCGAGTTCAGGACAGAAGTTTCAAAAGCCCGAAAAAAGTTGGCGCGCCAAATTAACGGCGAGCTATTCTATGCTGATCTGAGTGACAGAAGTTAAAGAGTGGCAGACGCAGGCAGCGACCGACTATCACAACTGATTTTATTCAGTTTCATTGAAGCATTCACTGTGTTTTGTTGATGTNAGTTGGCGCGCCAAATTAACGGCGAGCTATACTATGCTGATCTGAGTGACAGAAGTTAAAGAGTGGCAGACGCAGGCAGCTACCGACTACCATAACTGATTTTATTCAGTTTCATTGAAGCATTCACTGTGTTTTGTTGATGTTGTCGTTTTTTCGCCACGAACCTTTTTTGTTGTTAAAGAGCTATGCACAAAAATGCAATAAAAAAGTGTGTTCGCAGGATAATCAAGTCAAAGCAAACACATGGAAATAGTGAAGACCATTGTATTTTTCGAAGTTGGTGATGTTCAAAATGTATAGATTTCCAAAATATTTTTATTGGCATATATGTATGCAAGGCATAGTAAAGTTTACAGTCCCAGTCCAGTTTCTTACGTCTCAGATAGGTTTGCTGCAGACAAAGTTTTTTGGTTGGGGAAAAAATATGTGTGTTTTTCTAGGTCTTTGCAACAGAACTAAAACCGTGTCCTTTGTGTTTGCAGGAAATAGTGCAATTTTTTTTCTTTTTCGTAGTCGTACTGTTAACTGCAACCGGATCGGAACACAAAATACCTCTAGGCAAAAACTGCAGTGACAACTATCAAGCACTGTGAAAAAATCCCGGGATCTACGAAAAGAATGTCAAACTGGAAATCGGTCAATTAGCTGGTGAGTAAATCGAATAGTAGCGTGGTGTATGATTACGGTTTTTCACTCCTGGTTCGTTTCAGCCGTCGTTTAACTCAACTAAGCACACAGAATAACACTAAGCTTTCTTTCGTCGCGACACGTTGATTTGTTTGATTTGAATCAAAGGCCTTCCGTTTGGGCGCGACACTGTGACGTAATGGCTTGTCCGCGTCGCGATGACATCATCACTACAACTGTATGCAGGGTCCGATACAGCAGCCATACTTTTTTACAAGCATTTGACCGAGCCAGCCAAGACAGATTGCAAAAAAACAACCTGTGTCAAGGCTTTCTTCGGGTAATGTTAACGTTGGAGTTGATCCCCAATAGCGATCTGCCATTCACCAATAATCGCTCGTCTAGTTTGTATTGCTGTCTTTAACCCGCGTCGTTTATTCAAACGATGAGCCATCGGGAGCTTGGCGGTTTTCATAGAAATCTCCGACAGTCGAGTGGCTAAATAAACTTCGTCGCGCCTCGCTGCTTTTGACTCGAGACCCTTAGCTTGGCTAAGTGGCGAAGTCGTCCAAACTGGTTGACCGGATGTGTCACTGGTGGGTGGTTGATTTGGAAAGTTCCATGTGTTGGTGGCATGTGCGTGGGATAGCAATCTTTAGATGTCTTTTGCCATGTACCGGTTAGTCACAGAAACTTGTGTAAACACGCAAGCTAACACACAACCACTACAAGCTTGAGACTGCTTGGTAAAATACCGTTAACCGATTTTTACACGTACAGTCCTGCTGTAGTGCGTAAAAATAGAAGTAAAAAAAGTGAAATAATGTGTATTAAAAGGTGGACCTTTATCTGTGTTAGTTAAAATAGTAGAATATTAAATAATGTAAAACTGGACATGTTAATAAACATGATTTTGGCTGTTGTTAATATTTGTATTAGTCCTAAGACGTTGTGTTTTTCTGGCAGTACATGCACCGTTCAGGCCAAGTTTAAACTTAGCGTTACGGCTAATGCATACATGATTACGTCATTGCAGAGGTTTAGCTTTGTACAAATGTTAATGATTTATCCAACATACGTAACTGGTGATTAATTCGCGTCGTTAGTGTGGGAAAATAAACACGAATGCAAAACATTAATCATGTACTCGTGGATTATTAACTCCAACTTCCTGGCAACAGCCCCTATGTTTAAATGCACAATCGAAGGGGTTTTACCAAAGACAACCGTGTCGACGTTTTAAAGGCATCGAAAACAAATTTGGGACCGAGTGGGCGTTCAAAACTGATTCATGAATGCTTTCTTCTCAAATGTGTGGTGGCAAATGTTGTCGTGGTGTGTTGTGCGGACCATGTTGATCTGTTCAATAAAGTTGGGTTTTAAAAACTAGTTTTGTCCAGTTAATCGCGGTAAAGTGTTTTGGCTTGAACTGACTTTAATATGAAGTTCGCAGCCCTAAATCATCCAACCAAGTTTCGACAAATTCTTCGAAATACCCTCTTTTTGATGTGTCACGAGAAATAACACCAGAGTCACACACGTTCTCCGACAACAATGTTGCAGTCCCACAAGGCCTTACCAAGCTCCCCTCTGTCGGAAATAAATGACAAATTTGCTGACACTAAAACGAGCCACAAGCATTGAATCGCGTTCCCACCTCCTAATGTAACGTGGGCGAATCGATTTTAAGGGTTGACTCATCGACGGAAACTCCAAATGCCTCGGGACGATCTTGTTGTTAAGCAACCACGCCCCCATGTGGCTGCACTGGAAAATTCCGAAACTTTTCAATCTAATTTGTTTTGAGTCGACAATTGATTTCTCGTTGTGTATCGCATGGAAAGTAACCGCAGTCTTCTAAGGGTTGTGTTTAAATTAGGAAGTGAAGTTGGAACGCATGATGGGGAACGGTTTAATCCAAACTATGTCCCTACATTTCCACCTAAGTTTGACAGCTAAATATACGTTTATCAGGGAGTTAACAAGTTTGCTTTTTGCCACCACCCGCACTAACTCTGCTTCAAATCTGCAGCAAGTCTAATTAAACAATGCCCTTGGTGACTAGTTGGCAGCAATGGAATGCATTACATCACTGTATTACAGCGGGGTCTCGAGGGGCTGTGTTTAAAACCTCTTTCGACCTTTCTGTTGCTTGTTGTTCTGTTTTCTTTGCTCTCAACTTGGTCTCTCGCGGCAATGCCTTGGCGATAGCAAGAAGCCTTCATCGGATCAGTGAAAATGGCTGGCGGCATGCGGCCAATTCCATATGGGAACAAGGAAAACGTAAATTCCGAGCCAAGTAAATCATCCTAAACCTTGGGCCTTGAAGGTTCCCATGTGTGGGAAACTTAAGCTTTTCCCAAGCCGCCATTACTTCATGCAAATTTGTTGGATGAACCGGACGTGAACAATAACTTTGGGGTTAAAGAAAATCAGTCAAAGGACAGTGTAAATGCCATTTGGCATGTTCTGTCGAATATGACGCCGAATTTATCTCGAGGCATTACGTCATTTAGTCTTTTTTGAGGATTTAGAGAGTTATTGACATAACACAACTAGCAATAAAACTGCTTAGGTCACATGACCTCATCTTATCAGTGAAACCACTATGAAACTCTAAATGTAAAAAACGACCGTTTTCGCTTACAAATATTTGGTACAACCTCATAATTGAAATGCAATAACAAACATGTTCCTGTCCACAAGCTTATTCTATGTCGTTGCATTAATATCAGTTTACTGCAAACAGAATATCGCCGAATGAATTACCGAATGTTTCGTAATATGGCATATTGACTTTACAAACAGGAATGGGTCTGTCGAATTTCAAGCGTGGTGTTGCTAAATTACTGTGTGCAGCTGAAAGCTCAAATTAAAAAAGGTAATTGGTTGTTTGCGTTCTCGACACTGTATAGTTTGAAGCACCCACACAGGTTGAAAATACATTCTTAACCTGGCACACTACGATATAGTTTCCTTCCAATGAAGAATCAATTAACACAATCCATTTAGCCTGACATGAAAGCGCGGCGACGTGTGCCCATCTCCGCCTAATCAGCGGCTTGGTGACGTTCATCATTCGTCAGTATTAGTTAAAGTGTTTGCTCCGAATCCGGGCTAATCTTATCTCCTCCGTAGGTGTTAGACACTAAGCAGACCCTGTTAACCGTATCGGCCATGATTGACCTTGATGATTGACGTGTTTAAAACGCATTGACGCCCCGCCTTTTCCGCAGTTTGGGAATTTTAAAGGTTGTGGCCAATTCCCGCCATGTGAGTCTTGTTTTTTGTTCGTGTGTTTTAAACACGGTTGTTGCACTTTTATACTTGAACTTTTGATTAGGTGAATAACACTTCCACATGTTTGGCGCAAAAGCAGGCTCCCAATAGTTGCCATTACATTGGTCTTTTTAAAAGAATGTCGTTTAACTCGCATGTGTTTCCAACAAAGCACAAGCTTTGCTAGGCTTATCACGAATCAGTGATATTTTAAAACCTGACACTACCTGTAAATCAAACAGGGATTTTGTAGACGCGTTGTGGTCAAGAGAAACACTCTTCGTAACTTCAGGATTTGTTTGGCAAATACTTAAATCGTCTTTGTTAACGCCATTCTATCGTTTTAACCTTAAACCTAATTCGCGCAACACTGCCCTGTCGCCATACCAGGTCCCCAGAGAGTAGGACATTATATAGGTCAGCCGCCAGAACGCACTTCGCACGCAACTTAAGGCCGAGGTCTGACGAAGCACGAAACCAACCGAATATACAATACACTTTATTCCATTTAAATCCTGCTGCGTCAGTGTGAAGTCTCCTGACGGTTCGACTACTTATCGGATCTGCTTTAGGGACGGACTTTGATGTGACGTCCAGCTTTAAATGGATAGTTTATTGTTTCGGCTTTTGTCAAGTTAGCCAAATAGCCGGAAAAATGAAAAGAAAAAGGCCGCTGTGGGAATTTTCAATAGGAATTTTACTAAAGTTTGACGCCGTACCAGAATATGCGATAAGGTGTTAATCCGTGGCTAAACATTAAAAGCGTTTTGGGGGCACACATCACCACATACGGACATGGACTCGTACAGATAGTGTTATATGTAGTCTTGTCGACTTCGTTGGTTTGACAACCCCGACTTTCGGCGTAACAGGATAACACCTTTTACCCTTTAAAAACGTTGTTGGAATTCGCTCAAAGCTGCTGTCTTTCGGTTTGACGAAGTATAACATGTCCGGCACGGTGCTAACATTGGCTTAGCCCTAAACCCAGCACCGTGTCCACGCCGTATAAAGGGGCGTTGGTTATTTGCGCAACCTTATGTCAGTATGTCAGAGTACATGCTATAGTGAGGGCTATAAAATATTGGTAACGGTTTTTGATATAGTAAGTTAACTGTTTTTTATGTATCTTATCTTGCCGAGCATCACAGTCATGTGCTTGTCTAATACAAACAGGGTGAAATGTGTTTTCGTTGACTATTGTGCGGTCATTTCACCAGACCAAAGAGTTTTTTCACGCCACTTACAAGATTCAAAAGCATTCCAGAACGTACAGAAGCGGGGGCTTCTGTTCGTAGCATATTTCGGATTCTGCTTTTTGAGGAATTTACGAGTTTAAGCGCAGGTCACGTAAACATGTTCTTGTTTTTTTTGCTTTCTGGCCTACCCGGTATTAACGATAACGAGTTTGCTCGTTTCTTTTTCTCCCGGAAGTTCGTAAGGTGAGGTTGAGTCCTCTTGGGCCCGTGAGAAAACTTAAAAATTCCCGTACCGTGGCATTTACCCACCCCTCGTCCCGTCCCCGCTAAAATAACCGTCACCCTTTGATGTCGCTGGTACGACGAGGGGACCAACACCCAGCCTGCCGTCGCCGCGAAAATACGCGTTATAGACGCGTGACGCGATAAGTCTGTGGGTGGGTGTACCGCACGCATGTTTTGTTTGGAAGCAAATCGGGACCCTATACATCGCCATTCATACTCGTGTGATCATTGAGTCTGTGTGCGAGTGCGCGGTGCAGTTTTTTTACAGCCCACGCAATCGTTTCAGCTGTGGGCGGTAGGTGAAAGTTATGGTATAGGTCGGATGTAGGCAAGTACTTTAAAGTAACCCTTCGACTTTTATACAGGCAGGCGCATGCTGTTGCTAGACAGAGTTTAACACCTAATTCGGAAAAGGTGGGAAAATCAGATTGGCTGTCTTGGTGAACTGTCTTGGTAGCTGTGTTGTTGTATATATCTACTTGACGAAACCTGTCTAGTTGTACATGTGTATACAGTTTTCCGTAAGGTTACGAAATTTGGGCTTCAAAAACGAACCGAAAGTGGCCGAAGACAGAACAGAAACTTGTACGTGCTTCTCTTTTTCCTGCAGAATTAGTTTACTGTTTATTTCCGTTTTCTGCAAAGCGGCCTAGTCGGCTTTAGCAACTCATCGTTCCCCGCCAGCATTCGGCTTAATGTCCGTGTTTCGCTTTCGCTTTTTAACCGGGCGAGGTGCAGACAAATGGCGTGGATTATCCACCGCTGCGTGGTGACGTACATCGAGCAAAGCCAACGCCATAATGAACTCCAATTTTGGCTTCACCAAAAACCTTGTTCTTTCCACCAAGCCGCAGCGCCTTATAAGGTGTAATGGGTCCAGATTCACTCCTTGCGGTATCCCAAGCACGCGCGCGAATCGACGGATGTTTTTCGCTACAGTTGATTTTGTCTTAGCGAGAGAAATTGGAATTCTACGGGAGTTGGTATAGTTGCGGGCCGAGTGGCATTCCAGACGGGGCTGTGACATCACTTGGGCACTTGAACTTCTAATCTCCTACGCGCTGCGGCTGATCCCAATCTGGCGTCACCCTGATTTGCTTAATTCCGGCGGACTCGAGTAGGTTTGAACAGCAGATTAGAAATGTTAGCGGACCCAATGGGTGTGGGGTGGCACGCCCTATAGCACGTTTATAGTATTGTTGACTGCAGGGGAGAGGCATGTTATATAGCCCGTATCAAATACTGAATACTTTGGATGCAGATTGAGCGTAGAATTAAACAAGTCTACAAATTTCTNAGCACGTTTATAGTATTGTTGACTGCAGGGGAGAGGCATGTTATATAGCCCGTATCAAATACTGAATACTTTGGATGCAGATTGAGCGTAGAATTAAACAAGTCTACAAATTTCTGACAACAATTTATGTACCAAGCGTCACCGAAGAGCACAGATTTAGGTGTTAAAATGCCAATGTCTTACCAATTTAGGGCCTATATTCGTTGCACGAACTAACTACTTGACATTCCAGCGTGACACTGGCTGTCTCACTTGCGGTGATAAGCTGTAGTTAATAGCACGTGTGCTGAAAACGCGTGGTAATGACTCTGTTGAGGTGCCTATGCGAGTTGCCTGCTGCAACAGTCGGCTGAGCGATAGCAAAGAAAATGTTAAAGACCATGCGAGGCACCTGAAATGTTGTGGATCTTTAAAAACAACAATATCGCCATGATCAAGGTAAGTTGAATTTTAATGCGGATGACATTGCTAAACCGAGGAAAACCCGTTTGAAGTTCATTTGTTGCAAATGAAGCAAGTTTTTTTAAGCTTGCGGGGAAGCAGTTTGCTATTAAACAAAGTGTTGCCCTGTGCAGCCATGCGTTGCACGTGACCTCGTAACCATGGTGACAGTTGAAAGATCAGATGACACTGCTGCTTTCAAATGTGNGAAGCAGTTTGCTATTAAACAAAGTGTTGCTCTGTGCAGCCATGCGTTGCACGTGACCTCGTAACCATGGCGACAGTTGAAAGATCAGGTGACACTGCTGCTTTCAAATGTGATACCAGACAAATGTCTACTTTCAGCGATGATGTCGTGCTTAACGGCCAAGCACTTGACCTAACAATAATTAAGCTTTTATTCCAATCGGTGTAAAATAATGTGAAGACTGTGGTGTCGTTTTAATGACGAGTATGTGATGAAATTATCAGCGTTGTAACCCGATTAGAGCTGTGGCTAAGGACGCTGTCAATTGGCCTTTAATGTAGAACTCGTTTGTGCATAGTCATCTTAGTAAATGGCAAACATATTTGGACTTGAAAAGAGCAAGGTTTGATTGTTAGACATAAACACAGCCGACATATGGAGGTTACCTAGCTTTGTGGACTCGCCAAAGTCACACAAACGTACACGTGCGGACTTGAACTGTAATAGAACTTGAATTCAATTTCTCCTATTCTGTTGTGGACTTTCCACCCACAACAAGCTAATGTCCGCAATGCAGCCTTCTCTTCCCCGTCGTCAATAATTTACCATTCAGCGTCCCCACTTAGCAGCGACTCGTAAATCCGCCCAGCGTCCATCCAAGATTAACAAAGCGGAGATTGAGGTCACCAGCGGTCAAATTTCATGTTGTTTAATGGTGCGCGACCCGAAATCGACTGTCGAAAGAGAGTTTTGATGCTCGTTAAACGCGGTTAGCTCAGTCAGGCCTGTGAGCAAGAATTACGTTTAGGAACTGATCGAAAATTTGACTGTTTATTGGTTGGCAAGAACTGAATGAGACAATATGAGTTTTGGTGAGAATAGCAAAGCATAAAAAGTCAAGAAGCGAGGGAATATATTTTGGCGTTTGGTTTTTATACATGATAGACAAATATGACTGTGAATACGTTTTGTTGTCAATTTTTCAATTTTCTGACAACTTGCTTGCAACTTACTACTTTGAAAGTTTAGAGGCCTCTGGTTAAATTCTAGTCTAGCCTCTATGTCTACCCGGACCAATGCGCAAACAAGTGTTTAAAATCACAGGCTTCAAAAGGCTATGTCATCTGAAATAGCACCTGATAATCAATACCAGAGCTAAACAACGTGAAAAACTGGACATTGGCTCATGGTCAGCACCAATGGCACCTTAAAACCCCGAAATTTAATCAGGAAATACCAAGGCTTTAAATATCCTGCAGCACTCGCTTCTCAATACCCATCGTCCAATCAGCATCGCGCAGTCGCGACACGTGACGTGCAGATGTCCGCCATAAATATTTCATCGCCTCGCGGTCAGGTGTGTGACGCAACAATGCAATTTTGCAAGGTATTGTGACGAGCAAGATCCGCTTCTGCACCTCTCACTTACCGTCTTCGCAAAACTCTCCCCTAATCATTTCTCGTGCACGATATTATAAAACAAAACTGCCGCACCGCCAGATTGTGACGTCACGAGCGATCGATGGCGGCCCTGCGCCAATTATTATCCCCCCATCTGGCACTGTTCACTTATTAGCCCTCCCTGTTTTGAAAAGGAGTTAGTGTTGTAGCATTGATCTGTCGAGGACAACTGCGTGTTGTATGTGATGTTTGTTTAGACTTGTGCAAACAGCTGATCCGTCAATTAGTTAATTTGTTACGAACAGGTTGTCGGTCTCAACGGTCAGGAGCAGTTGAGGTCGTGAGGTGTAGTGTATGTTTATGGGTAGAAAGCCGACGATAGTAAATTTTGATCTGAGTGGGCAGACGTTGTTTTACTCAGAGTACTGCTGTTGAGCCTGGACTGCAGGACAGTTTGAAACGATGAAAAAAATGTTAACCCCTTGAAAGCCCTAAACAAACGTGGTTTAAGGCTGGCTAAATTATCGCAACAAAAAGCCCATGGTGACATAACCAGGTTACGCGCTGCATTTTAGTGAGCAAGCTATACCGGTATCCATCATTTTCAAAGACCCTTTTACTTCGGTATCAAGCATCGAATGACCATCGATTCCAAATGCAGAATCAATCAGGGCAATCGTACATGTATGCGTTGCAGCCCGTGGTCGATTAATGGATTAAATGTAATCTCTTTAGCATCCCAAACAGACGTCGTACCTCCGCCATAACCATTTAAGCACTTAGAGCTTAGTATCATACCTCTAAGTTCATTTACCTAACTTGTTGGTTTAGCTCTACTCACGTGACAAAGCGCTATCTCGGTTCTACACGTCGCCCACTTCCGTATCTGTTTACATTCGTTGGGGCGACGTCTGATACAGCAAAGCTCCCCAAATAGCCACTTATAATATCGATCCCATGTTGCAACATATGCCGCGCTTGCCCGCCTGATAAGTGCCATGAAAGGCACTCTTGTTTAAAAGCCAATTGAAGGTGATCGACTGCGATTGCTGGGTTCTGAAAAGCCGGTTACATCACTCTAATGAAAATGTTTTTCCATTTGAGGCATTGTGCGAGTGCAGTAAATCACTCCATGGGAGTTAATTGCAGGCCAGAGTGCTTTCGTCTGCAAAAGAGTCAAGGAACATAGTACACCACACAGTTCGAGTTTTGCACAACTTTGAAACGTTTTTGATAGAAAAGTATATGACGGATAAGCCGAGGTAGTTTTGTCAATGTAATGGGCAGGAAATTCAGGAATAGAATAACGAATTCAGTTATGTTGTGCC
>QXVZ01025879.1:559-12911 GCA_008931825.1 Phallusia fumigata
GGTTGTTCGCTGTGGAGTGTGCTGCACTATCCTCATCCCGATTGGCTGATCTGAAACAGTCCCCCCCCCCCCCCCTTTTTGTTCTTTTGTGTGACTGATTAATCTAATCCATTGATATGAGTTGCTAGAGTTAAAAAAATACATAAAAACAGTAAAAAACACACTAAGATAAAACTGGAGGAAAACAAATGGAAAAGGGTGAAAAGAAGACAAAGCTGNGCTGTAAAAAAGACAAAGCTGATTTTAAGTAATGTGGGGGTGAGGGCACGGGAGCGGAGGTGTTTCAGGTGTGAGTTTGTTTCCACTCCTCGCACGAACCAGGGGAAGGAGCAGGACCTGAGATAGTCCCGATAGAATGTGTCTTACTCCCGAAAAAGAAGGCAGTGTGATAAGAAGAAATAAAAGTTTGGCAAGTGTATAAAGGGATAGGAAGAAGATCGGAAGAAGGATTGTAAAATTTTGCACAAGTTTTAAATGTGGAAGAATTTTGTCGAACGCAAGAATCAGGAATGTAAAATTCTCCTTTGAAAGGGGATTCATGACAAAAGTTGAAGGATTTGCCTGACACATTATGAAAAATACAGACGAAAATGACGAAAGAAATGTGTGAAAACATGATTAATAATCTCTAAAACGAACTGGAATTTTAACAGCGCGACCTGTTTGTGTGTAGTAAATAGGCTCATCGGAAAAATCCTGATGAGATTCTTCTATATTTTCAGGAGTAGAAGTTTCAGTCAATGAACCTGGTTGATCTGTGGAAACAGAGTTTTCATTGAAAGAAACGTCATTTACCGATAAAGGAATGTTACTTTTCGGATCGGATAAAAATGCCGGTAAATGAGCAACTTTTAAACGATCAATGGATACAGTGTTCGCTTGACCACGCATCGCCAAGGTAAAATATTTTGGACTGCGGTCAAGAATTTTAAAAGGTCCATCATAATGCGGATATAAAGAACCTTTGTGGGCTCCGTATTTTACAAAAACATGGTCTTGCAATCTTCTAGAGGGAAAACGCAGAGAAGACATGAAGGAAGAAAGACGGCTTGCGAATTAATTCAGATTTAGGTAATTCACAGATGCGTTCGTCAAAGAGTTCTAGAGGAGGATGAAGCGTTGTGCCATACACTAGTTCAGCTGGAGTGCAATCAAGATCTGGTTTAAAAGAAGACCGTAGTTCCAACAAAACTGGACCAAGATTTGTATGCCAATCACCTGGATTGTCATACGCTTTCAAAGCAGCTTTAAGATTACGATGAAAGCGTTCTATATTTCCGTTCGAATATGGATGGTATGCAGTTGTGCTGACATGTTTGGCACCTATGAAAATGCAAAGATCAGACCAAACTTGACTGGTAAACTGGGAACCTCGATCAGTCGTAATACGAGAAGGACAGCCATATCTAGCTACCCAGTGTAATAAGAAAGCACTGGCAAGAGAAGGAGCAGAGAAGTCACGCAAAGGAATGGCTTCGATCCATCGAGTAAAACGACAAATACAGGTGAGAATATCCATCAAAACAAGGAAGAGGACCTACAATATCTAAATTTAGATCAGAGAATCGAGAAGAAGGTTCCTTACACTCACCAAGAGGAGCACGGTTATGAATATGGACCTTACCTTTTTGACAAGCTATGCAAGATTATCTTCAGCGTAATTTAAGATACGATATGCGAGGTGTAATTGCGGAGTAATCTGGCAATCAATCTATCAACTTGCACAGGTTGTTTAAGGCTTTTCTGTAAATACAGTGACACATGATATTAAATCTTGCAAATATACTTAAAAAATCTGCTGTTGGAGGTGCAAAGCAAAGTACATGTGTTCAGGTTTGGTGACAAAGCTTCTTGTTTTAACCAGTCTTGCGTAAATTCAATCTTGCTTCCATCTTATCAGTTTTTTAAGCGTCTTGTAACGTAATGTGGTTTTATAATAACTGCAAGTGCTGTAATGTGGAGTTTTCCGTTGGTAAGTTCTGGCCAATCGCAAACGTCCGATTCAAATTGTCTAGAAACCGTTTGTGTTCAAATAGCCTATGTTTAAATCACGTGCCCAGTTTTAAGTGACCACAACGGTGGACCTATTGTTGTTCACTAACCGCCCATCTTTTCTGTGCGTGCCTCGTGGTAACTAGGTTAAACAAACAACGTCTCTAACGGTTCCTAGTCTGAACAAAGCCTTTCGTTATTTGAAAATTTGCAAGTGTCTTGAGAAGAGCTATGTTTGAATTTTACTGGTCGTTTTGAATTGTGTATATATGCAGCAAGCCTAGCGCCGAGTCGTCATTCTATTCTAATTTTCCATTCGAATATTCCATTCTTGTGAATCACTTCGCATTATTGCATTCTATGCTTTTCTGCGTTACTCTGATTCAGAGTAGAATAAAAGAATCAAACAACTGAAGCGTTTGGAAACAGTTCAAGTTACTCAGAACACGCAGGGTTTGTATAAGAACCCCAAATCTTACAATCTCATCTCTCTGTTTACTATTAAACAAGGTCTTAGCTGTTTACATCGTAAATTCTTTTGACAACTTCTACATCAGTGAAAGGCTTCTTACGTTTCCCTAGAGTCCAAGCTATTCTCAGTAAGCATTCATTTGCTTTTTCTTGGACTGTCATGGTATTGGATAAAACCATAGTTGACCTTCCATACTGCGATTTGAGCAGATGTATACTTTTCTTTCTACATCTCCACTTTTGACTACATTTAAGGCAATGTGGGTATGAGCTGAGAGATTTTCATTATCGAACTTGCTTCTCTTGGAATATGACATTTGATCACGGAGTTTTCTGTAGTAGCGGAACAACAATTAATTTCCACTTGAAAAGCCAATATGGCTCGCAACCTGAAAACAAAACAGTCATTAACTCGAACTAAGTTTGTATTTATCCGACAATAGTTGCAAATGTGAACAAAAGTAGTGATTCAGTGATGTAACAGTAGTCTTCGTAGTACAAAACCAGGCAATTTATAAATAACTAGTGCTGTGCTTGTGTAAATACAGCGTATGCATCCAAAAACAAGGGACTTTCGAGGGGGTGGTACTAAACACCGCATGGTACCGCATGTTACCGTATGGTACCGCATGATACCGCATCTTACATGGGGTTTCGTACACTCCCATGGCGTCTCATATTACCCATGGGGTCTTTGTATTCTCCCATGGGGCCTCGTACACACCCATGGGGTCTCATTTTCTTCCATGGGGTCAGGTGGATATCATGCGTTATACCCTTTGATGGGGTTTCACACACCTTCCTAAGATATCATGCGGTATGATGTGGTATCATGCGGTACCATGCGGTGTACCATGCGGTAGCATGCGGTATCATGCGGTATCATGCGGTACCATGCGGTACCATGCGGTGTTTAGTACCACCGCTTTCGAGGTCCGCATTTAACACACGAAAGAGCCGCCAGTTGAGTAGCCCCGGTCTACAAAGTTAAAGTCGCTTGCCACATTTTGGTAGATTTATCCTGTTTTCCTTATTTTGGACACCGGAAGGCAGATATATGTTTATGATAGTATAGTTTTGGTTGTTTAAAGCGAAACTTAGTGTTTGAATTTTATGCTTCGCTTCTTCACTGGTGGTAGGTGGTTTATGGGTGTTGGGGAATCGATGTCAGTGTAAGAGTCCGAATCAGAATCATGCGATGTTCAAAGTGAGCGACCTCCAACCTATCGCTCGCACGAAAAGCTTGTACACCTCGCTCCAGACAATCTTAATGAGCTCGCATTCTGCAAACAAACGCGTGGTCGTTTCTGGCTTTGATGGACAAAAGGGGCACAGTGTGTCGTCGAAGCAAAATATAAAATTTCTAGGATAGACGGAGACAATTCCATCGTATTCGTTAATTTAATGTTCGTAAACTAAATGTGGCGAGAACGCGTTCAATTATTGTTAGGAATATCTTGGGGAATATAGAGTGATGTACGTTCCTCCAGCGATCATTCTGGGACGGGTGGAGGGTTTCACTTAAGGAGCTGGAGAGTTTGCCAAATTGAATTCGTACCTATCATAATGGGTGTAGAAGAGTGCATGGGGAAGCCGAAGCGGTGGGAAATCTGGTGCTAAATGGTATACTCCGTCAAGGCAAGGTTGAGACTAGTTGGCAGGTCATTCTAACGATATTTACAGAAGTCAAATATATTGGTTAGAAAAAGCAGGTCACAGTACAGAGGAAGATTTGCCGCAATGTACCTGCAGTGGATGCAAATGTAAACACTCCGAGATCTAAACTCTTATATCAACTAACAAATATTTCAGTCCAAATAAGGTATCTTCAAAATGTAATAATAAGTAACAACACAATAATATAACATAACACTTTCTTTTGACACACAATAGAATTGGACAGCACTTCGTTACAGTGTACAATTTTTCCGTCTTCTATATTTCCTCTATTTGAATGTAAAATGCGTGCGCTTATATAGCCCTTTTTCCAATCTGGTTTAACGGACTTGATTATCACGAATGACAGCGCGGTTATAAATTAAACCCAAAGGAATGAACTAGATTAAATCGATGGAATCCTAATTGAACAATGGCATCGTAAATCCTAAAGAGTGCATGTAATTTAGCGATGAGGTCATACGAGGGTTTTGTGCCGTGCAATAAAAAGCGTTTCCCAAAACGTACACAAAAATTGGCAAAAAACACAACAAATAATCAAAAATCACTACATACCCACCTCTGTCGAAGGTATTACGTAGAGTTTGAATCAATTTGCGATTTCCACAGGGAGAGGATAAAGGTTGGCCGTATAAGCAAGGTGGGGTAATAATTTAGCTTTTGATAAAAGTGATTTAACGTTCCAAGTGCAAGGGAAGCGCTTAAACAGCGAAATTTCTTTTTGTAAATTTTGGGTTTATGCTTTCCTCAAGTTTTGATGTTTTTTGTTCTGGGCTAATCGATGTTTCTAATATGTCTAAACTGGACTCGGACCAATTAATTTTAGGGAGTTGGGTGATGGTAAAAAGGTTTGGTGGCTTTATGCCCTTTATTTAGAAGTCCGATGCCAAATAAAAAAGATCCAGTGTGTGAAAAGCTAGGTTTACTGAATGAGTAATTTGGGCTGAACATTATTTAAGAATTGTTCTTGAATGGAATCTTCAGCATTATGGGCCTGTTTGACAGTCTAAGCCGGTTTCAACTAGGGGAATAGTTTAATCGAATCCTATTCTGTTTGTTTTTAATTTAAGCATTGTGAAGCAATTAACATCAACGAATTTATTTGCAACAAAAGTTCACAAAAAACGAGTTTATTGCAATGCAACACATTCAGGCTTACCCCATTTTTGCCTGTCAGGCGAGAACGCAATTTGGTGGCTGTTAAACCATCATATGAGAAACATCTTTCTGATGGTGCTAAAGTGTGGCAGGTATACAAAGATATTTTCTGGTCATCTGTTGTAAAAAAAGGGAGCTGTTCAGCATTTTTATGCCACCAGTGCGTCGTTGTCGTTTGGATCCAGCCATGGTGAGATGCTCATGTGTAGGGGGGGGGGGAGTTAACTTGTTTAAAAGGTGAGCATTTTTGTGCCAAACCTTTGATTATTGATATGATTAAGTAATCAGTAGCCAACTGCAACCAAAACATATGCCTTGTTACAAACAATACACTTTCATTTCAGTTTAGTATCCATGACCAACGTTAATAGGTTTGAGCTTTTCCACTAAAGTTTGAATTATGGTCCAGTGACTGTCCCTTAGTTCCAAATTAAGCAGCTGATGCAGGTTTTACGATGTGAGTGTTGCAGAGAACTTGGCGAACAGGTGCTTGCAGGCAGCACAACATTTCTAACATGCTATATGTAGAGTTCCATCGTGTGGCAACGTCGACTACAAGCTCAAGTTTGCTTTCCCCCTCTTGTAAAGACTGCAAACCTTGACTAGCTTTGGAGGATTGCCTGAAGAAAGAAACGAGATGTCGACCCGCCCCTAAAAATGAAAATCGTGTTATTTTTTGCGCATGTGTTTATCACGCGAAAACGCACGATGTCAATCGAAACTAATGTATACGCGTGTGTTATTGGAACAACCGTTTATTTGGCGTGATTGAATACAAACTACGTACACTATTGTAATTATGGATGAAAACATAAATTTACTCAAGTATACGTCGCATCTAAAAATAATGGCTCAAAATTATAGAATAGTGAAAATCGTTACAACTTACCGATTGCAGATTTTTGCTTTGGGTAGGTTGCTGGTGGCGCTTTGGGTAGTTTTTGGTAGGAAGGCAAGGCAGTTGTTGCCGTGGCCGTTTCAGTATCAGAAATGCCCTGAAGCAAGGTCGTTTGGGTTTGTTTTCTAACCTTTTCCTTGTACCTGAAATAACAAAATATAGGTTATTTCCTTGCCAAGAGCATACCACCGGAGTTTAGCACAACAGGACAACGGTTAAACCTCTTAAGCACACAAAACACAATCACATATGAAACGTACCATTTAGTGACGCTTATTTCGTTTGCTGGTAATAGCTGAATACTAGTCAGATCCGGCAATAGACTGTTGTCCAGGCTTTTACAAAGTTGATTGTATTTTAACACAGCGATCTTCCAGCGTGAAGCAACCTGTTGGTCCGTGGAAGCCTTTTCCGGTGTTGGGTTTCGGTCGCAAAGTCCGGTAAATATCGACTCCATCCGGTGGCAATGAGAAAGACCAAAACCGGGTTCTGCACCGCTGACATAGGCTCTGCGCAAAAACAAACACCATATTTTAAAAAGCATCCACAAGCATGCATAATTAAAAGGTTAATTTCTTGTACCTGGCTGCAGAATCAGAACCAGCGTGTATTTTGGCTGGTTGCCTAACTCTGTGGAAACGACTAGTAGTTTTTGTCTGAAAGCGTTGCTGGAAGTGCATGGGTCTCTTGTCAAAATCTTCAAGGCTGTTCCAGAGGGATTGAATCCTTTGCATGTCACTCTGTCCTACTGTTGCACCCTTTAAATCAACCAGAGCTTTGGCCAAGCCATCCACTTTATCCCAGCCGGGCAAACCAGCGGCATCAACGGACTCTTCTGAAAATCTCCTGGAAAATGCTGCTAATTTAGCTCTCACCAACATTGAAAGCTGCAAACAAAAAATGACATGCATACTACAAACTTGGCTTCCACTCCACCAGGCAAATCCAGGTTGGTCTCCAAAGGGCTGTCATCTTGCATCTCATCCGGGTCCGAAGCAAATCTCTCATCATTTTCCCCACTTAGGTCCATGGTTGGCATAGAAATGTTTGACTGTGCGCACAAATATTCCATACCAATCAGTTACTGAGTATAAACCCCAGGCATTCAGTGAGTGGGAAGGATGGTTTTGCCCAAAATTGTTTGAAACAGATTGTTGCCAACATTTTGCAACTGGACACCGTACAGTTGCAATGCAGGCTTCTGCTCCAAGTCGATGCCGGCCACCATCCGATCAGCATTCCAACCTGTAATGCCTTCCATAAGGTAGGCCTGGAAGTTATTGGGATTTGCTGAGGAACCTGAAAACAGTTGGGCAATGCATAAGATGAAATTAGTAGTTCCAAAATCACTGATCTTTAAGGCACCTGGTACAAAACGATTCAAATGAAGATCAAAACTCTCCAAGGATGTGGATCCCCTGCTACAACGAACCACAGGCAGTGCAACTCCACCATAGGAATGTGGAAGTGCTATTCCCGAAGTAATTGCATCCAAGCCTCGAGCTTGGCGCCGACAATGTCTTGACAGTTCCTTTTTGCCAATGGCTTTCCTCACTGCAACATCGGTTGGCATCCTTCCTATGCTTCTTTGAATCTCATTCCTTTTGGCGTCAAACACCAGGGCCATGTCATTTGCATCCCACTCAAAGATGCACTTTGAGAGTGATGTGCATTCCACAGCAAGCCTTCTCAAGAAATGCCAAATATCCAGCCTCACAATCAGATCTGGCCACTGGCTAAACAGATTCTGATATTTTGATGGACCCTGAAGGTTGCAGCAGTCACGATCTGTGTAAAGAAGGATTGGTGGTGGTTCACAAGCAGCAGCACAACGCCCCATCAGCCCATCTGCCATCTGCTGCAGTGAAGATTTGCTTTGGTTGTCAATATTGTCAGAACCACCTCTCCTCTTTCATTTCCCACTGATGTTGCCCAATTGGCAGTACCTGCAAGGCACACATTCTTGTCAGCACAAACAAAACACATTAAAACCTGCTCAAAAAACTCTTTACCTGCATGTTTTCCTTGAAAGCTTTTTTACAATCTTCTTACTCGAATCTATTTTTAAAACAGACTTGTAGACTGATGTGAGGCTGGCCTTCATTATATCCAACTGTTCATAAAGGAATTTGACATGCAGTCAAAAACCATTTAGCAGTTGGAGGGTGCGGAAAGGTGGAGGTTCGTCAAACACTCTGTTTTGCATGCCAGCTACTCTGGCTGCTCCTCTCTGGTATCGCTTGTGTACCGACCGTTACGGCGGACAAACTAAAACACTCCGATCTAAACTCCTTTAATAAACAAACTAATCGCTGCTCAACCTAGAACTATACAATACCAAACACGACAGTTACGTTTTCAAGTCTATAATTCATTAAAAGGTATAACACAAAAACAACGAGCGCACGTGTATGAGCATACGACACTTAGGCTATTTACTAATGTACTGTCTCTTTCTATTTCTCTGTTTCAAACTGAAAATGCTGGACTTATATAGCGTTCAGGTCACGATACTATAACATAGAAAGGTAGTGCTAAACACGTATACAAGTCAAAGTTAACAATGTTCTCGAACTGTAATTTTAAGTTTCACCTGACGAAAAGTCGTCTATGACGTTACTTCTCGGAAACACGTAAGGGAACGACGAAGCAATTATAGCCGCAAGCCAGTTTATGACCGGTGCAGTAGATAGTGAAACTTGTTTTACCAGATTAGTAGCCGGTCAAGATTTTGTTTAAAAAAAGGCAAGATAAAACCGGGTCAAATAAATTACAAAACGAAACAATTAAACACAATTAAAATATTTGAATCCATCCGAGTCCGATACACTTGCAATCATTTAAACAGCGAATAGACTTTTTGAGCCAAGCCTCACTGTGCATTTCCTCCAAGTTGTTCTGCAGTGCTGTTGGACTGTTACCGAGTGTTCTTGATCTCATCAATGATACAACTGCCATGTCACACCCAAATCTGAAAATCAATTTTGCAAATTAACAATAACACAAAAAATCATGCACCAAATGTTTTTTCCCTTACTAGTAGGTCAACACTGCAGGAAACTGACGGCGCAGTGCATATGGCAGCTGCTCAATTACCAACTTGTCATACCCCCTGTATGAGGGCACACGGTGCAATGCGTATACACATGTTAATCTTCAAACCTTCTTTCTTGGCACCTCGTTCTTTTTTGCTGACTTCCATTGCTTGACACCAACGACTTGGCTTTCTCGATAACTTCCTGAAAATAATCCGTAAACGGATTGTCTGCAACAGGCGCCGCCTCAACCACTATTTCTTCACTTTCTTCTGTTTTTCTTGCATTTTTCCTTGGAAATGTTTCCCGCGCAATTTTTTGTTTTAAACTATTCCAACTCTCTCCGCCTGTTTTGTGTTCTGTGCTGTAAAAATAATTGTCATGATATGCAGAATGTCCTTCACATTCTCTAATGTATCTGTACATGCTAGCAAGCCCATAATGTACATTACTTCCTGCCTTCGTTTTTTGACTAAACTTGACAACTTTTTTATGTTTTTCATAGTGTGACTTGTGCACAAATGTAAAAAAGGTTTATTTATTATCGTGTGCGATGCTTTTCCCGTTACCACGTTAAAACAACGCTCCAAAAATGTCTCAAGGCTCTCCTCAAAAAAAACGGACAAAAGTATCCTCAGACCAAACATAACAGACCGCGGCTCGCCATTTAGTTACTGTCGTTTCATTGACTAGTTGATTAGGCGCCGGAGCTCGTTGTACTTAATTACAACTGTCTTCCACTGCGACAGATAATATTGCCCGGCCGTTGCCCTCGTCGGCGACAAATGGCGATCGCAGAGGCGAATGAATACTGCCGACATCAGGCGAGAATGCGAAGGGGAAAACGCTACTTCGCCACCGCTGGTGAACGTCCTGTTGATTACAAGCAGGGAAAACAGTGAGGACTCGTCATGCAAACTGCAAGCACTTACCTAGCAGCCGTTTGTGCGCCGATGTGATAGGACTTATACTTCACGCGGCGGTACCTTCGAGTAGATGTCTCGGGAAACGTCGTGGCAAACTTGTCCGCTTCTTCGAGCTTTCCCCACAATATCACTATCTGCTGGCAGGTAGCGTCCGCGATGGCTTGTCCGTCCAGACTGACCAATACCTCGGCGAGCCTGTCGACTTTATCCCATCCCGGCCGACCAGAGGCATCGACAGCGGTATTGGAACAGTTCTACCATAGCCATAGTCGTTTTACCATAAAGATAATTCGAACTGTTTTAGGATAAAGCGACAACTTTACCTTGTATTCGTCGTTTTTGCCGGGAATGTCTAAAAATCTCAGATCTTCACGATTCAGATCTTCTATGCCGGAATCGGGTTCCTCCAACAGCTCGTGGTCGGACAAAATACCTTCGTTAGCTTCTGTTTTGAGGCCTTCCACGACGCTGGGGAGGCTGTCTTCCGATTGGGCCAGAAGATACTCGATCCCGAGCTTCTCGCCTGTATATTCCCCAGGCGGCCTGAACGCCGGAAGCACTGACGTCGAGTGCACAAAGGTAGAAAGCCGGTTAGTAACTTCTTGCAGTGCAACGTTGTACGATCGCAACGTCGACTTCTCAGGCAAGTCGATGGATGCGTCGCGACGTCAGCATTCCACCTCGTAATGCCATCCAGCAAGTAAGCTTGAAAGTTCGCCCCGTTTGCTGATGTTCCTGCAAGACGGTTAAAACTGTGCTTGAAAATTGGGCGACTAACAAACTGTTCGATGGCGGTTCTAATGCTTACCCGGAATAAATCGATTCAGGTGGAGGTGAAAACTTTCCAACGATGTCGAGCCCCGAGCGCAGCGAAGGTCCAGAAGATCAACTCCCCCTTTTTTTCGGTGGCCGGTCAGGGTGTAAAGAGAATACCGAGAGGATCCTAAATGCAGGGGACGTGTTTCTTCTGATCATTCCAGATGGCGGACATTTCATTCCTAAGGATTGGTACACCGAAAGTGTCCGTCAGGGACTGAAACGTCGAAATGAGCTTGTCGACTTGTGCGACGGTCGCGGCTTCGCCTCGGATTTTTCTGCGGCAATACCGTTGCATTTCCGACTCGGTGATGGCTTTCGTCGCCGCTTCGTCAGAGGGACTTTTGGCGCCGGACGTGCGAACGAGCTCCGCCTTCTTGGCTGCTTGAAGAAGGCCAAAGTCGTTGCTGTCCCACTCGAAGATGCAGCACGACAGGTTGGACATAAGACTCGGTGGTACAGCCCGCTGCCAGCCGCCGCATAAAATGCCATATGTCCAGGCGAACAATCATAAGTCCTGAAATTGAAGGGGCCTCGAGCGCAGCAACAATCGCGGTCGGTATCAGGGAGATGAGGTGGATCGGCAGCCGCACCAGAATACCTTTTGGTCAGGCCTTCTGCCATGAGTGACTTTACTTTCCGATGTCGTGAAGACGCACTGCACAATCTCACCATTCTCGTTGCCCATCCTTGTCACCCAGTTTGCAGTGCCTAACAAAGAAAGTGAACTAATTTGATTGTACTAGTCGCAAAGACGATGCATGCAAGGCAAAGGTTTACCAGCGAATTTCCCTTGGAGTTTTCGGACCACCTTTTTAGTGGAATCGATTTTCCATACGGACCCAAAAGCCGACGCGATGCTGGCCTTTACGACGTCCAGACGGTCGTACACGTCGATAGGATGCATCGTCACGAACCAGCCCGCTTTTGGTGGATCCTTCAGTGGCGCGGCTTCTTTGTTTGTTGTCGGTTCTTGACGGCCGAACTGTGAAGCGACCTTGGCGTGGCGCTGACAGTCACTCATATAAGTGACATTCTTTTCAAGCCACGCCTCACTGTGAAGTTCCAGCAGCAGGTGGTGGATTGATGTTGGGCTGTTGCCAAGTGCTCTGGCTCGCATCATGGCCACAACAGCCTTGTCACAGCCATATCTGTTGAAGAAGGCATGGCATAAATAAGAAAACGCGTAAGAAGTGCAGCGGCACAGTGCAAACCATTTACAAATCATGACAAGCAACACATTTTGTTTGGTAAACAACTGCACACTTGTTAGGTACCTGTAAGTCAGCACAGCAGGGAAGATACAGCGCACTTCGTATGGGAGTTGGTCAAGGATTACCCTATCAAAGGTATGTCCCTCTGCAGTGTTTGCAGAAGAG
>QXVZ01025891.1:0-23061 GCA_008931825.1 Phallusia fumigata
TAAAAAGTTCCAAAATAAGCTAAATGAAGGGGGGGAGGGGGGGGATTCATCAAAAAAGGTTGGCAACCACCGTACTAAACATTATCCAACAACGATTCTTAAACTAACGTTCAAAATTAAAAAACTCTTAATGAGTTAGCCTCAAAATATAGTTTACAACTTGAAAAACAGCATGCAACCACAAGCATACAACCCATAAGCGACTGAACTATATTAACTATCCACTAAACAAAGTAAGCACACCAGTGGGGTGTAATTACACTCTTCAGTGGCTTGGCATGTGTGTAATTGCCATCCTATAATATACCAGGGTCGTATTTTTCCGCTAAATAGTTCAGCTCAATAAACAAGGCCCATATTTTAACAAACTGCGACGTTAACCAAACACGCTATACTAAACACTGCAAACGTTTTGCAGAAACAGCGAATTTTGTTGATAATCATTCATATCCTGTATAGATTTGCGGAAAAATTGATGTATTTGTTGATAAAAACACAAATAGGACCGAAAGGAGAACGATCGGTATAACCTGGAAAGGTGTTGTTCATCTTCATACACTCTATAAACTCCATCCACCATCTTGATTTTCATTTCGGAATCTTGCGGCATTTTGCTGGGCTCGACGTCAGAGTAAGGACACTCTGCTTCCACTGGCGGGTGGTAAGGTGCATCTGTGTGACAATGTCAGGTTTGTGTTGTTTGCAAGTGTGAACATAAAAAAGTGTACAACACCATTCGTTGTCCAGTAATACTAAAATTGCCCCTTGCTGGCATTTTCAGACCAACAAAAGTCAAAACAGCATTTGTTTGACCCATACAAAACAAGCAATTCTGCGTGCGACGCTCCAAAGTTTGTTTTAATAAACACGCCCTGTCAGACTTGTCTGACTAATATTGACATTTCCCTGGTTGTAGACACTCCGTTAGCTGAAGACAACGCAAGCGGATGTTTTTCACCACTATCGACATGGGAGAACAAGGGCACTTCTATTTATAAACCAAGCTTCATTAAGCGTCAGATTAAGCGTGACATCTGCTAATGTGGCTCGACCGCAGTCTGTCGCCTGCAAGCATAGGTGAATCACGCTTGCTTGTGAGTCATGTTTAATATCTGATTGTTATCGCGCAGCGGGCTGTCAGTCACGTGACGCACTGCGCGTCGAAGCGTGCAACGTACCTCGGCTGATCATGTTCTCGCTGTACGTCGAATCAGCTTCCTCTTCCTTTCCTTTGAGCTGCAACAACAAGTCGGCGTTTAGCAACAAACAAATCAGATTGTTTTTTTACAGCTAACGTTTTTGTTAATTTGATTTGATTTAAACGCAGAACCTTCCTACTTTTATGCTTGTCCGATGAAAAGCTACACTCAAAGTTTAAACAGGGTTGCCGACGAAGGTTTGGCTAGTCATTTAAAAGGCGACAGTGAGAATGACCCACATGACCAGGCATGTATTTGCGCATGTGATTGTCAACCTTGTTTTGAAACAGTAAATTGGAATGAAAAAGGAGAATTCTCTTTTTTTGCTTTTAACCACCTACACTGCTCCAAACAAACATCTAAAAAACACAACCACCACTCAAGAATCGTTTGACCCAACAGTATTACCCTGCGACCCCTATGGGGGTGGAGAGCCCAGATTGAAAGTCACTAATGTAAACAACCCAGGAACGCTTACCAGCCGCAGATAGCGTGATGTGGTAGAGAAGTTGCGTTGGTCGGCCATCTCCATGTATTTTTCGCGTATCAACAAAGCCTCGGTAAGATGTTCAGAGGCCTCTTCCAAATCACGTATGGGAACCTAACAAGGTGCAACACTCGTCTTACACCAGGAGTTTAAACAAAATACCCGCTACGGGGAAACCGTTTCTTAACCGCTGCTGATATAGCAACTGATGCACTATGATTTAAACTAGGTGATGCTTGGTGGACATAAAAGTTAGGCCAGTCGACGGTCTGCTCTTTGTTTGAATCTTAGGTCGCTCTCTTTTAAGTCATATCGAATTGCTTGCTGTCAAATGGTCACTGTCACAGACAGAAGCAGATTTTATGTTTATATTCACGAATTTTAAGGGGATTACGGGTTAAGCTTGGCCGGTAAGTGCGTAACTTTTGTGATACAAAACAAAATTCATCACTTCGCCACCGTAATTACACAACAACCTGGATAATAGCGTACGCATTGGTGTCAACGCAAAACAAGATACCTTGCTTTGTAAAAAGTGACATGTTTCAAAAGGAGCCTGCTTACCCCAGCAATCTCGTCTCCAGTGATTTCGATTCTGTGGAAATCGAGTAATGAGAAGTCGCCCATTCCGACCAAGTCAGACTCTACACTCTGCTCGCCTAGCCTTTTCCTGCAAATTGCAACAAAAAATACCATTTGCTACTGAAAGTGTGGTGTATCAACCTGGGCAACACTCCACAGCCGTTTTATAAGTAAGCCGAATATCACATTCCACGGCACAAGCCTTGGTTAGTTCGTCAAAACAGCTTGGGTGTGGCGTTTATGGACCTTTATTCGTCGTATTCTAGCCGAATCCAGTGTGTGTTTTGGCTACGAGCGTATACTTGCAGCAGTACCACAAGACAGCTTTGAACGTCGTGAACGGCCAAGGTGACGTCAAGGTAGTTCGTTGGTATGATTGGCGGTGAGCGTTATGAAGGCTAAGGATGTGGTGACATGATACACGTACTTGTTTGCATTGGCAGTGCGAGAGCGGCACGCGTTATATTTCTTTCGTACTCTTTCCGAGGTTTTACCATCAAGAAAAACATGTAGTAAAGTCCTTGAAGCCTGTTTCTAATACCCGAAGTACTTTCTACGTTATTCGGTTTATCCTAACATTTAACCATACAAGAAGCAATGGTCATTTGCAGGGGCCATATAAAACAACTCAGTGTTTCAGACATTTCGTCTCAGTCATTACTCCTTTAACAAAACTCCAGTTTAAATACTTGTTTAAAAAATCCCTGGGGACAACAGCGGAATTCATGGAAAGTAAAAGGGCAGCCTGTGTAATTTTAGGGTTCTGCAGTTACATACTGGTTAAAAGCAGTAAACAACCACTCGTCACACACTTCACGGCAACGATTCGAAGTTCGGATGTTAAAAAGCGTGCCCAGTGCTGGAACAGGTAACCGTAACCCTTGAATAGAATCAAAACAACAATTCCAGGCTATGGGCATTCACGGCGTAGGGCCATTGTGATTGGTTCCGGTCACCTGGTGACGTTTCCAGTACTGGTCACGTGGTTTCAATTGTTTTTTGTCGAAATGCTACAAGCAGGAAATAAGTCACTACATGCACAAATTGTCACTCGCTAGCTAATCGTGATTGGTGGTTGATGAAAAAGAAATGGACCACAATGAGATTTCTCGGCGCCAAAGCGGACAAGTTCTTATTAAGCCAAGTGTAACATTTAGGTCAATTGAGCAGCTTGGCACTGGGGCCGACGCCTAATCTCATTGTGAGCCATGCGATCATACCACTACAACTACCTCATATAAGCAGGTAGCCAAATCAATCTGAAAAATAAATGTTCGTTAGAACTTTTACCCACTACACACAATAATTTAAGCTTAACCAGCTAAGTTACTATCGCAGGAAGGTGTTTATGTCACAGTTTGACCCAACGTTTAAACAGAAATACAAATGTGCTTTTAACCAGGATTGTTGGGTTATTGTATCAGACGAACATCTTTAAAAAAAACGTCTGCGATAAAAAGGTCAACATTTGATACTTCAAAGAGTGTTGGCGGTTTCAAAAATGCTGGCGCTCGTATATTAGAATGCCATGGTCTCAGCAACCCGCCTTAGTATTTAACTACACACGAAGTGCAAAAAAGAAAACAGAACTTACTGTTTTAAAGCAGGCAGTGGAAGCATGTGTTGACTGGTGAGTGACGGTTTGTGTTTGTAAAGTCGGCAGGTGTTTCCCACAATCAAGCTGTCACTGTCGACTTCATCGGGCTCTGCTGGCGCACTCAAACCATTGTCACCGTGCTCGTCCTCCTCGCGAATTCCCCGCTTCATAAAGTTACTCGCGGCAATGGTGTTCTGCAGCACCTTCCAGTGCCTTGGGTTATTATTGCTTCTGTGAGTGCGGCGCAAGGGAACGAGAGAGCGAGCGTGAACGATGAGCGAACGAGGCGATGTGGACACAGCAATCCAAATCGAGCAGGTTGCAGCAAATCCATGACCGGGTGTTAGAAATGATTTCAAGCAGAGAAACAAAACAAGAAACCGAAAGTCAGTTTGAGCAAGCGCACACAAATCAGGGTTGGTGGTTATTTTGAGATATGCAACCATTGCTGGTGGCAACCAAATGGAACTAAAGTTATGATTTTCGATAAAATTTTTAAGGTTAAAAAAATTGCTACTTTTTAGGACCAAATCACTCCACAACAAAGTAATGCACATTCACAAAGTCTATCTACCGATGCTACAAACTATTATCATGGTAACCAAAATGGCGATGAAGACAGGGAATGGTATTTTTAATTAGGTTAAGCAACTACCAAACATTAGGAAAATGGGTGAGCACATATCTAAGCCCAGCTACTACTGTTACAAGTCTAATATAAATATATCAGACAAAACAACATTTTTTTAACATTAAAGTTACCTTTCCAGGCACATGTCACAACCAAGGCTACGCTTTCAGATAGATAGAATCAGAAAGTTTAGGTCATTGAATAAAAGTAGATTCCTATTACCGTTTTATTGAACAAATGTACTGACAAAACACTTACGAGACTAGGTCTTGACTAATTTGGCGATCAACAAGTTGGCGTTTCTCCTCTTGTCGGACAATAGGGATTTCATCTGTCAGTTCACATGTAGAATTAAGATCTCCGCAACCAGCTATGTCCTCAGAAAATAGATGCTGGAAAAACAAATTATAGATTTTTTTGAATTCAAATAAAAACAAAACTATACTAGGAATCAAGTGCTATTTTTTTACTTTCTGTTTAGGGTTTCAGCTGTCTGGCAAAACGTAACCATTATGTTGACCACAAACATTTATTTCCGAGGTCAACCTATAATCTTAAAAAAACAAGTTTATTAAACTCTATACCTCTGCGATTTTGTCATAGTCACCCATGTTGGATGATTTCTTCTTGTACAAAGGAGACCTAACAAAAATAAAACTTTGTCAAGAAAACACACAGTTTTTCAGGCAAGGTGCAGCATGACAAGACAACTTACCTAGTAAAGCCTGTGTGTGCTCCTCTGCTGCTGTCCCCAGTGATTGTTTTGTCAGTCTTAGGTAGTTCAGGTACCCTAATGGTAATAGCTGTAACAAAAACATTAAAGAAATAAAATTTAATGCTATAAAATACTCAACATTCTTTAAGAATGCTTAGTTTGGGAACCAGTTGAATGATACAGGTCATACATTTTTTGCAAGGAAGACAGGTTCGGGAATGTATCTGAACATTCCCACCAAATTGTAATGCATAATTAATGAGTTCAGTTCAATTTAAACAAGGGAAATGCACTTGATGTACATGGCTAAAAACTGACACTGACATTGTTTTCCAATGCCATGTAAATAACAATACCCACAGCCACACTGCTGCAAAACACAAGTCTTAAAATTGACAGAGAATCACATGCAGGGAGCAAAAACTGCAAAATCCATTTTAACATACAAAAACATCCACAAGTGTATGTTCTCTTTCAAAAACCTAGTACACAATGATCGTAAAAGTTTAGTGAACAAAAACTTTTTTCACATGCATACATGTTCATTCAAGGACTATCATGTTTAACCAATGCATCAGGACTGTCCCTTGGGAGTTATTTATTGATCTGAGCCAATGCATACTGGTGACGGGCAGCCAATGAGTAAACCCTCTACCAAGGATATTTAAACTGCATTGCAACACAGATAAAGAATAGGTAAACATTGCTAGGCGACTTACAGTCTAGAAACCTGTAAACTGCATCTTTTTAGGAGAATATGCGGTAGCAGCAAATGATCTGTGTCTCAAGCGATTTACTTTCACTGGCAAACCAATTCTCAATGTAACCTTACCATACATTACCACGACAAAGACCCAAACAACATTTTTAACACCGTTACCTGTAGGTGCTATGTACAATGCGATCTTAAAAAGGCATTTAAACGCGGCAGACAACTGTCTATCAGCGTCTTCATCAAAAACACACAAAGAGAGCCAGCGTCAAAGGCACAGGTTTTTCATTGGGGACAACACGCGAAAGGAATGCCGCGACCTTTCAATTATGACGTTCGCACGATCTGGGTTCGCCCTTCACTTACAGTCCACGAAATGGTACCTCAAAATTACATCAATGAAGAGTTTTACCTGAAACGCAGTGGCAACTTGGTAAACAACAAGGTTAAACGATCGTAAAGGTCGACAAGACAAACAGTTTTTACGACAGTGCGGCTAAAGCGGCTGGACGGCATAAGGTATTCCAAAAACTTCGCATATGTGGTTCGAACGTTAGCAGCTAAATTACGGGTAAAAACGTCATCTAAGTAAGATCGGAGATAATATTCAGCTTTCTACAAATAAATGCTTATATCACCTTGCTGTGAACATATCACAAAAACTACACCTGTGCTTTAAAGATCATTGTTCAAATGCAATTCATTTTACCACCTCATAGCACAAAACAAAGCAATTCTGTTATGATGGGTGACGGCACAGAACAAGCCACTTTGACACGATTTGCGCTTCGACGGCCCTCGGCCCAGTCGAATCAACATCAGTCATTCCTAACAAGCGTTTCAAGCCAACGACCCCAAGCGCAACACAAAGACACATGACGTCACACGACACTTTCGATCGTCGACAAGAGCGACGATTCACTTCGGTGATTCCCCTGATTGACGACTGAAGAGAAAAGCGTTGTCGAAGAACAAGTTGAAGTTCAGCGATCGCCCTGAGTTACACGCAACTGACATTGCGAGTTTTTTCAAGCAAAATTAAAAAAGCAGGTTTTCAAAATTGATTTTGCGTAAATAGAGCGGTGTGAAATATTAAAGCAACTTTTCAACAAGCTCTATTCCGTTTTTAAAAGCGTTACCACAGTTTAAGGTAGCTTGATTGCCAACTCTACCTGATCGTGCGTGTAAGCTGAACTAACACTTGTTAATTGGGTTGCCAAAAATTTGGGCCATTGCAAATACGTCACCATGACGTAAAGGTTAGATTCCGTCTGCCCCCCCCGTCAAGAAGCAAATTCGACTGATCACCAAACTGCGTCGTCATTAGGCGTGCGCAAAACCAACATTATGCGCACACTCATCAAGGGTGTGTGATGGAAGCTAGCAGATCAAAGCAGGATATTGACGAAACCATATGCGTCAGTGGTGGATTCAATTGATCACAATATAAAACCTCGCAGAGATGAAAGCTATGGGTTAATATTAACCTTAAATCTGAGCCGTTGCGCTTAGTATCCATCAAAAAACTTATATGCAACAATCGTAACAGTTGGTTCGGATGTTGCCTTGGACATTTTTACGCGGCTGCTTGCAAAGTGTTTAAATATCAAAAAATATTTATGGCCATACGGCACACTGCAATCTGCGCATCAGAAATCGATTACTGCCTGACATTCTGCTCATCCCGAGATTGGTTCAAAGGTGAATGAGTAACAAGATGCATACCGTTACTGATTGAAACGACAAACAGCCCTGCCCAGCACAAAGTGCAACAAATCCACGTCAGCTATTAAAATAAAACAACCACGCCACGGAATGAACTAATATTTAGGTCGTTGGAGTTTGTCAATAGAATACAGTGCTGCAATGCTTACATAACGGCCATTGGGAACGGATTAGAGGAGAGCAAACGACACTTGCAACTGCAGATGACGCGGTTGCGCAACGCGATCGATTGTCCAATTGCACAAACAGAAAGAGTACATTGAATAGCTGCGATATGCAGTGCGCAAATAAGGACATACTTGAGGCTTGCACCGGTCATTACAAAAGTTCATACACTGCCGGTGGTTTGAACTGGTTACTCGAGCAGCATGTTATTTCTGAAGGGTTGACCTGATGTAACTGTACATGCAAATCCGTTGTTCGACCTTCAGGCGCACACCATTCCATGTTAAAAGGCAATGTGAAAAGATCATTACAATCGCCCCAGGCTGGACTTAAATATTGACAGGAAAATTCCTTAAAGGCGTGGTTAAACCTATGCCAAACGACGAGTCTCTAAATATAAAATAGTAACACCTTAGAATAACTTCTACTAGAATCATCGACTGACTTTTGCAAAAGCGGCTCTGGTCAGAACTTGCAAACCTGACCTGAAGCAGTAAAACCCAATTCGCCTGGTGTTCAATCAATTGCTCTCAGGGTGTTAACACGCAACAGCACTGATGATCGCGAACAATTTTGACAAACTGCCCTGTAAAACGGAAACACTTATTGAGGGAACAAGGGGAACAAATCATCGGCGCTTTGCGTTTACTTGCGGTAGTTACTGTTCACTTCACAAACAACGAGGCAGGATGGTGGCGCGAATCACAACACAGGGGCACGGGGAAAGGTTGAGTTGTCAAAGCTTTTGTTTGTAAACATCGGCAGCGCATTAAGTTTCCCGCTCAGGCTCGCGACAAAAACCAGAAGGCAGTTTACAAAAGACTGTGGCCCGAGGAGTGTTTACAAGTTTTTTTCACTGTTTTTTTCAGAAAAATATTTTTTGACACCGTAAGTTGTGGTTGCAAAATAAGGCTTACTTCTGTTTGCGAAACCAGCAGCTACATACATTAACCTGAGATTATGTTTTCACCACAAGAGCACATTTCTGTTTTGTTTTCTAATGCTATCTCTGCCATTTCCTAATTTGCACACCTTTAAGGCGAGCTTTGAAGACTTGTATTGTCCGATCGACATAAACCTACTCCAGGTTCGCGATGTCTTGTCTTGAAACAACGATTTAAATAATTGATACGAGCGGAAATCGCACGCAATATCGATGCCAACCTCTGCCCGAAGCAAATCAATCTATTACTGAACGCTGACATTCAAACGAAACCAAATATACAAACAACAAATAAATCATACGCTTGTTGCGCTCAACCCTTGCGCTGCAAACGATTGGCGCAACTGGATTCCACCTCAAACCGTCCGAGTCTGATATACAACCGCTTGAGCGGACGGCCCAGGACTGCCCCGAGGTAGTGCGTTGTTCACGCGACTGCCGCGCACAAACAAAATTTGCAATGCGCTGAGTTCAAAGGTTACGTGCGATCAACTCGAGGATCCACTCGACAGCACGCGTCGGGAATTCCTGGATTTCGCAAACAGCATTGGATTGAGATGGCATCTCACCGCGGGTCGGACGCCGAACGACTAATAAGGTGATGTGAAGGTTATCGCCGGTGAGTAAAGGCGAAATTAGCGCAACTGTTTGTCGATGATCGATAAAATAATCTTTCTCCTGCATGCCAGAAACCTATTACTGCTTTAATCGCGGACCATAGCACTTGCTTGCGCCCTTTCCAATGCCAGCACTAATACAAAGTACAGAAATTACTTCCACAAGCACTAACCTCATATTTGGACCTGAATGCTTGCAGACTATGTACTTAAATTGTGGTAAACGCTGATTGAAGTTCATTAAAGTAAAGTTTTCATTTGCTAGACAAGAATTCTGCCTGACATAACTTGAATGAGTCAAGCAGGGCTATTGAGTTCACTTATGTAAAGCTTATTTTAGCATTTGCGTTACAGGATATGACACCAATGACTATCCTGNCTTCAGGCGCACACCATTCCATGTTAAAAGGCAATGTGAAAAGATCATTACAATCGCCCCAGGCTGGACTTAAATATTGACAGGATAATTCCTTAAAGGCGTGGTTAAACCTATGCCAAACGACGAGTCTCTAAATATAAAATAGTAACACCTTAGAATAACTTTGACTAGAATCATCGACTGACTACTGCCCTGTAAAACGGAAAACACTTATTGAGGGAACAAGGGGAACAAATCATCGGCACTTTGCGTCTACTTGCGGTAGTTACTGTTCACTTCACAAACAACGAGGCAGGATGGTGGCGCGAATCACAACACAGGGGCACGGGGAAAGGTTGAGTTGTCAAAGCTTTTGTTTGTAAACATCGGCAGCGCATTAAGTTTCCCGCTCAGGCTCGCGACAAAAACCAGAAGGCAGTTTACAAAAGACTGTGACCAGAGGAGTGTTTACAAGTCTTTTTCACTGTTTTTTTCAGAAAAATATTTTTTGACACCGTAAGTTGTGGTTGCAAAATAAGGCTTACTTCTGTTTGCGAAACCAGCAGCTACATACATTAACCTGAGATTATGTTTTCACCACAAGAGCACATTTCTGTTTTGTTTTCTAATGCTATCTCTGCCATTTCCTAATTTGCACACCTTTAAGGCGAGCTTTGAAGACTTGTATTGTCCGATCGACATAAACCTACTCCAGGTTCGCGATGTCTTGTCTTGAAACAACGATTTAAATAATTGATACGAGCGGAAATCGCACGCAATATCGATGCCAACCTCTGCCCGAAGCAAATCAATCTATTACTGAACGCTGACATTCAAACGAAACCAAATATACAAACAACAAATAAATCATACGCTTGTTGCGCTCAACCCTTGCGCTGCAAACGATTGGCGCAACTGGATTCCACCTCAAACCGTCCGAGTCTGATATACAACCGCTTGAGCGGACGGCCCAGGACTGCCCCGAGGTAGTGCGTTGTTCACGCGACTGCCGCGCACAAACAAAATTTGCAATGCGCTGAGTTCAAAGGTTACGTGCGATCAACTCGAGGATCCACTCGACAGCACGCGTCGGGAATTCCTGGATTTCGCAAACAGCATTGGATTGAGATGGCATCTCACCGCGGGTCGGACGCCGAACGACTAATAAGGTGATGTGAAGGTTATCGCCGGTGAGTAAAGGCGAAATTAGCGCAACTGTTTGTCGATGATCGATAAAATAATCTTTCTCCTGCATGCCAGAAACCTATTACTGCTTTAATCGCGGACCATAGCACTTGCTTGCGCCCTTTCCAATGCCAGCACTAATACAAAGTACAGAAATTACTTCCACAAGCACTAACCTCATATTTGGACCTGAATGCTTGCAGACTATGTACTTAAATTGTGGTAAACGCTGATTGAAGTTCATTAAAGTAAAGTTTTCATTTGCTAGACAAGAATTCTGCCTGACATAACTTGAATGAGTCAAGCAGGGCTATTGAGTTCACTTATGTAAAGCTTATTTTAGCATTTGCGTTACAGGATATGACACCAATGACTATCCTGATACTTTGGCTTACTATGCCTTATCAAAAAGGTTTATTATTTTTTCAAAAACATTTCAGTAATTTGGCAGTTTTGTGAATAATTCCAATAAAAAAGAACCTAAAGTTTAAACTCACTGTGCAAAAAAAATTAAAAAAATGAGTGTTGAATATATTTTTTCAATCAGTAAACACAACATCTAATAGCAGCAGGTGAGTAGGTTAAATGCTTTTTTGGCCATAAGGAAGGCTGCAATACTGTCCATGTTTTGCCCCTCAATCGATTTAAACAAGCTGCTAATACAAAACGACAACTAAGCGGTACTTACAAATTGGTAAAATAAAAAACTGCTTTTACTATCACAATTTTCTATTGCACCAGGTTACCTAAACAAAAAACTCTGATACATAGCCTTAACATGCATAAAACTGGTAGGCTATATAATGCTTTTCTCATGGTAAAATGTAAACAAAAGCTATAGACTGCACCGCCAAAGTACTACACACCACATGACCTGTCATAGCAACATTGCCTCAAGCAAAAAAGTGAAATCAGCTGTTGGGCACATATGAGCAATCACATGCTGGGTAGAATTTGTTCTGTGTCTTGAGTTAATGTTACTGAGGTGTTGAAACATTAGTTTGGTTTAATGATTACATGCAATGTAAAAGTTGTTAACTGTAAAGAAGAATTAAGCTGCCTGCCATATGTGTAAGGCTATATCACATAATAAGCATGGTTATAAATAGGTTTGTATTACAGTAACCAGTGATAAGTATAAGGTGTAAAAGTGTACCTGTTTTTATTGGCAGAAATGATTATTTTTGATTGGTGTTCGCCCATAGTAATGTAGTATGAATAAGTCTTAGCTCAAAAAGGTTCAAAATGCCCACAATCGTCTGAATACCATCACCTATGGTACTCAAATTGAGCATGGTGTTGTCACCTTGGCGCATCAGTTAATTTTCCAAGGGGTGTCTGGTATTTTGCATGAAAGTTTCTTTTCATTAATAAATACAACTTTGATAAAAGGCGCCTTTAATAAATTCAACCAGTGAAACTCCAAGCAATTTTTCAAAAGCATCACACCAAAAAAGGTTTGAGAAACACTACCATACACGTTAATTGTTACCACACGTTACCTAATTTTTTGAACTTACACCCAATTTACAGGCAAAAATGCTATGGCAGAAAGCAACAAGAGAAACACTGTGCGTACCTGATTGATTTGGCCCATTTGTTGACATGTTGATGCAACCTTGTCCTGGATCTTTGTAAGATTTTAGAAAATTGTAAACAAACAACAAATTAGTTGTAATGTCCTTTTAATTACATCCAACAACACCTATTTAAGATTATAAAAGACTTGTCAGTTTAGAAGTTACCAGTTTCAATTTAATTTTTTTACAGTTTAGCAACACAATACCTTGTTTTCGCATTTAAAGCCTAACCTAGCACTACTGTATTTTGAACCTTAAGTTGCAAAACAAAATCCGAGTTCTATGAATCTGTTCGGTTGACTGACGTAGGCTGGGGAAGTGCACGCTTCACGTCACATCGATCTTGGCAAGTTCCTTGTTGACCTTGTCTGCGTTAACTCACTTGACTGAAAATGAAAAGCTAGCTAACCTAACACATTCCCTTGAATCTATTATGTAGCAATTAGACAGCAGATCGTTCGTCCACCGTCGTACATTGGTCGTCCAGCGTATACGGAAACAGAACACGTATTATAACAATCGAACAACAGTTCTGCATTAATCATTAGGCTGATACTGGTTTAGTGCATACAAATGTGTTTCAATGGGCGTCACATGCAAACAAACAACAACTGGCGGTTTTAAAAATTTACGAAGGGAGTAATAAGAGAAAGGGCGTCCCGTGCTGTGTTGGCAATGCCTCGTTTTCAAAAAAACAATATTGGACAACAATAAAACCGAACAATTTGGGGTTGCATACTTGCAGAATGCAGTTTCAAGCCAAATTAAATTCACTTTCACTTTACTTCTCGGTAAAATGCAAGGGTATACTAAAGGACTTTCGCCCCACTCAACACGACATAAAATGCACAGTGAGGGCATTTTATTTCAGGTGTAACGTAAGCAATTCTACGTCTTGTGTGATCGTACCCAAGCCAAAAATCAAATTGTTACACATGCTACAACAGTACACAGTGCTATAAAACAAGTGCTATAGCGACACCATGTGGAAAAGAAAAATGGTTTGGAATTGATTGCAATATTTGTTCGCCACATCAATGATACTATACCATTGGCCACATCATGAAATCGAAACTGCTTTTGACTTTCAAACAAATGAGGTAAAATCTTGTGCCCGACTTCTGCTTTTTGTGAGTTTAAATCAGGAATCGGTAACATTTCCCATGACAGGGGCCAAACCAATTCCAGCCAAACAACTTTTCCACTGACAATTTCATTTCCTTCATTGTTTATGATATTGTTAACAGTACTCAGCTGCTGCTACAATGTACACGACTTTCTGGTAAACCACTAACTACAGTGTCTGAAACGCACGTCGTAATTTTCCACTGATTACATCTTTTAATCTCAGCCTAGACAACGACCTCTTTGACATTTGTGGAGACTGCACCTTCTCCTTACAAAAAATACCTGGTAACTGCCCAGTTTTCACCAGAAATTAGGGGCCATGCCTCCCAATTTCGAAATTGTATATTAGGGTAGGCTATACCCCTGCAAAATATCTATGTTGTACATTAAGTTATGCTCGTATGTTAACAGTGGAATCCTGAAGTTATAATAAATAAAATAAATTAGACTACCCACGCTACAATAAAATTACCACTGGGTTTTTTTCGGTCAGACCGGAACAAATTAAAAACATCGGTACCGGAACGAAATACCAAAATAAATAAATTGCCCAGACCGCATAACGATATTCTATTTCGTTCCGTTGCAGTATGAAACACTGCTTAAAACAGGCCGCAAAGCGCTGGAAATTGAACCAAACCGCATGTCATAAACAACTGTTTGTCAAAGCAACCATTTTTGATACGCCGTATAAGGCACAAAAGAATTGTCTGCAAAAAAAAATGTTGCACTGAAATAAAATGTTTGCACTAAAAAAAACGTCTGCAAAAAAGTTGTTGCCCTGGAAAAAAAATTTTTGCTCTAAAAAAATATGTTTGCATTAAAAAAAATGTTTGCACTGAAAAAAAATGTTTGCAAAAAGGGGGTTGAATTGTACTTGTGGGCCACCGTAGATTAAAACACACTGACTGTACGACTATAGTAAGCCTTATAGCATATACCCTCTCTAATCAATAGGCTTAGAAAACTGCATGGTATTATGGTTAGTAAAATAAAAATTTTGCATAGGTGCCTTTGATTTGATTCATGTCATAATAAGACATCCAGCTAATTTAATTTATGACTCTCGTAAACAATATTTATGCTGAGCTATGAAGAGGGTAAATGTGCTCACAAATTATACATTACAAAATATAACCAGAACAAACCATTTACCTTTACACATAACAGTAGGTTGACAAATTTAACAAAACTACCCTGGATTGTGGGACTTGTTTCAGATTATCTTGACAAACACCTCTACAACACTGCAACAACATTACCACATCAATCAGTTACCACGCAAAATAAATAAATTAGCCCGAGTCGTCAAATGCAAGATTTGCGCCAGAATTCAATTTGCCTGTGGTGCATTTCTTAAAACGTTGATTGAACTATTTTCTCGCGTGCTAGCTCTGTAGCGCCTTAAAGCGGACAATATGCCAGTTTTAACTGATTCTCTTTGTAATGTTCAGTGTTCTCGATTGTGGTGAATCACACTGCCTTGAAGGCATAGAATTGGGTTATAACATGGTATGAGTTATATGAAGGTAACTTTCCAAAATATTGTGCCTGTTTAAGTCGTTCGATATTGTGTAAAAAACAAATCGCTGAGCAATGGTTAACTGTAAGTGTGTGAAAGTCAGTATTAGCTATTGCTTTTAGATGTATTGAATTGCTCCTAGCCTTTCCGTACCTTTTTCACTGCAGCACACCCTTTTTTATGCAGCACTTCCCAGCAGATATAAGTTAGTGTTATTAGCGACTTGCATTTTTTTTCTGTAAGTATAATTGTCGTATAAACGGCTTCGATGTATTGCTTTGCCGAATAAACCCAAATTGAAAAATATACACCCCACAAAAAAATAAAAATACCCCATAGAAAATTCGACCCTGGTCACTTTTGACAGGATATTTATTTATAAAGTGACCTGCAGCTTTTAAGTACATCCAAAAATTTATTGCTCCTCCAGTCTATCAAAGGTTTTTCTACGATGTGTGTTAAGCCACATACTTGTCGGAAACGCTCTGAAGAATTACATGTTGTTGAAAGCTATTCTTAGAGAGTGGACAGGACATGTGTTATATCGAACCAGTATAGTCTTGATTACAATATTTAATTGACTTATGTGAGTATGTGATTACAGTAATTTGAAACACCGGTTTGCGGAACTTTATACAGTTTGTGTTGAGTTGGTTTGCCAAAGCACACACGCTCCGTCTACTTGCACGGATCCCCAGCATGCAAGATATCCAGCACGCCCAATGTCGGTGCAATCNGACACAGTTTACATACTACACTAATTTCCTTTTCTGTGAACGAGTTTAATTTAAAGTGTAAAAAATTGTCTGTGCTGTAGTGTCTGTGCAAAATGCCACACCTTTTAGATTCAATTTATTATGCATCCGTGCTTTTAGTAGGGAGTGGTACAAAGCCGCAACAATACAGCTTTAGAAAGCAGTACATGCACCAACGGTTTCCTATTGCTGGTGAAGTTATTGTCTTCCGAAAATTCTGTTTATTTTAATTTTTTGTCACATTTCCGATGTAAATTGGGTTAAATTGCTGCAAACAACTCGCTTAACTAAATTGTTGTTACACTTTAGGTAAGGATTTTTCATTTTTGAGATACCCCAAACCTTTTCTAGGCCTATAGTCCATTATACATTTTTCGCATACATACATTACAACAAGAAATAGTACCTCATTCTTCTATTCTAATTTAGTTACATACGTTGCTCGTGAATGTTGACATTTCCTGGTGGTGATTATTCAAGTAATCAAGCAACCGAATGTATTTAAATGTGGCCATCGCGCTGTTAAATACCACTCTATTGTGCTTTGGCAATCACAGTGAAAATTGTCTTGGACGCAACACAACAAACCTCCCGTCTCCAACAACTTCAAATTAGAAAAGGTAAGAATATTGTGTTTCAGTTCAACTGCAACCTACTATTTTTCAAAGTGTTGTTTTATCAAGGAGCAATGTTCAATGTGGCCATTCTTCTCTCTGCCGCTTTTGCGATAGCGATGGTTCCCACCGAAATCAACGGTCAAGAAGCAAGGCCTACTAAATGGGGTAAAGTTTGTCTAAGCAGAGAACAGGTACAAAATGACACCTTTTTTACACGAGAGTGTTAATGCGAAATTATTAGCCGTGAACAGAAACAAAACTTTCGAAAGGATTTTAACACATTTTGCAACAATTTATCGCCTGATCCCAGACAACGACGGTATTTTTGGCGCAGGTGCGTACGCCCCAAACTGTGTTTTCGCTTGACACGAATAAGATGGAAGAGGTATTTAATGGAGCCTTTAAGCAGGTAATTGTTTAAACATAAACTCTCTTAGATTTTAAAGATTGTTTTTTTACGAAAAATGATGACAAATCACTACAAAGGTAGTAGCATTTAGGCATAATCTACAATCAATTTCATCATCGAAATGAAAGAAAAATTGTTTGACACAGTTCATATGTTTTATTGTGTGACAAACACTTTTTTTACACCACCCAGTACTACGGTCAGAAAAAATACTACCTTGCAGTTAATTTCCTACGAAACTTGCTTGTTTTCCCGTCCGGTTGGAAACGCATTTTCTGCTGATCTCGTTTGTGCTTTGGATCAAAAACGAGAGTGGGTCAAAATCGTAATTGAAAGATCGGATGAGAAACCGACTATGAGATACTGCACCGACCTTGATGACCGTCCTGGACATATTGCATGTTGGGGATTGGTGCGTGTGCCAGGATCGTGTGTGCTTATGGAACCTTCTAGAGTATCTGACGTTTAAATTAACAACTGTGTGTATGTTGTTGACAATCGTTCTCATTATTTAAGATTTATTGTCTTTGATTTATTTTGCTTTTTGCCGTTTCGCTGCAATCACATAGCCTATGCTAATACATACTAATCAGGAAAACTTATTTCGATGCAACAAAAAGCGTGTTAGTAGAATTTACATGTTTTCTTTGTTTGTGCAGAGTGTAGACCAGTTATTTTTATCCAATTGGGCTTTCGCAAATTGCGCTTTATTTGCCAAATTACCTCAAGGGTTCCGTTCTTGCAGCACAAAAATTCTTAAAAAGCGATTCCTAATTGGATATTAGACATCTTGCTAGCTTGGCCTACAATAATTTACTGTACCAGTCTGCCGTAATCGTCAATGTGTTTATAAATGTTAAAGGGGAGTAATTGCATTCATTTCATTAGTTATATTAAAATAGTTTTTTTCTCGAAACTGTGGAGCAGGCAAGTGCAACTTTAAACAGGATGTATCGAGCAAAATACTGCGTTTAGCGCTTGAAAGGGGTAAAAAAATTAAAACCCCACATCACACAAAAAAGTCCGTAACGTGACAGCAGACCTGCGAATATAATAACAGCTACCGCAACAAACACTCAGAAGCATCGCCCCCGACTGGCGATGCAGAGAACCAAAAAACGTAAAAAAATCAAGATAAGGTTTACTTGGCGATGTGAACCATACAAAATTTTAATGCAAAAGACGATTACACATACCAAGATTACCTACACAAACTTTGTGGGCTACTATCTCATTCTCCTAATTCTTACAAAACTGGAAGAGATGTCATTGCATACATTAGAAGGACATTTTTTTGTCCTCTTTTTTTGAGCCGACCACCTAATACATGTTAATGGAACAATTAAACCGATTGTAAGCAAACGAATTAAAAACTTTATATGCCTTGTATGAACAAAAGGATTAAATAAACTTGCTTTGGGTGTTTCTAAACGCTGAAAACATTTGTGGTTTATTTTCAAATCCAAATCGTAGATAAAAAACAGAACCTTTAGTTTTGATATCTTTGAGATTGGAAGCAATGAGATTCAAAATGCTATATTATTCATTGCTACCCACAAATCACTACTGCATGGCCGGCAAGTGGTACGATGCAAACATTTCAAAGTACAAAAATTAAACACTGCACAATAGTTAAACAAACATTTTTTGGGGGGAGGTAGCAAACCCGGACGATTCCGGGATGGAATTCCGATCAGGTCAATTAGGTCTCTACTTAGATCAGAAACATTAGACCTATGGTTCCCACAATGTGCGTAGTGATTCGATTTCCCAGCTAACAATTTGACGTCGATTCGACGCAGATTTTTGGTTATGTTTGGTCGATAAGACGTTGGAACCAAACGTTTTTTTACGAAAAAAAAATTGAGTCGAGTTACACGGGTCATTACAACATGGTTGCAGACAGCAGGGATGCATATTTGTGAACAGGAATTCCTGTCAGTAAGGTTTAAACTAGATGTACATTTAGGGGTGAGGGGTGCATGCACTCTGTATACTTGTCAATACACAACAGAATGTAAATGTCACATTGAACACGTTGACACTTACATGTTGAATAACAACATCAATTACATGCCAGTTCTATGCAACGTAGGTTGTTGCTTGACAGTTTGCAAATAAGCCGTGACTCAGCGTTCCTGTTGATCGTGCTAGCTTAGAAATTACCCAATCGACTACCTTGTGTTCTTCTATTCTAATGGCGTTGCACATTTGGACAAGTTTTCAAGCAACTAGCAGCCAAATGTATTTAAATGTGGCCATCGAGCTCTTGTTAAATACAACGACACTACGCCTTGACGAGCCTGCACGACAGCGATGCGATCTGGATCTTCATAACAATTGAAAAAGTAAGATTTTTTGTGTTTTGGTACTGCTCAATACAGAACATTTCATTACGCAGGAATGTTCGGTGCCACCATACTGTTTGCAGCGGCGTTCGCAATAACGATGGTTCCAACCAAAATCAGAGGCCAGATTTCACCTTTCGGCTATCAAAAAGTTTGTCGTTCCGAAATACAGGTACAAGATCACTCTTACACGTAGACGTATGTAATTAAGTTTAAATCAGCTGAAAGTGTTGTGACGTTATTTCTGGTACAGCCACGTTTGCTTTTTGAATGATAATTTAAACGCAGGTACGAACCCTCACAACAGCATTTTCGCTCAACCTAAATAAAACGGTGAAGTTATGTTCCGCGACCAACTTTACGGAGGTGAGTGATGGAGGTAAACATGTAACTTTTGCACAACTCTAGGTTTAAAATCAAGACATGAACAAACGCAATATTGTACACACAAGCGGTGCATAATCACCTTTATTGCTGACATAAAAAAGGAGTTTGTAACAAAAAGTTGGTACATGCTAATAGAGAATATATGATGTCAAACTGATAAATTTTAAAAATTTACTACTCGCAGATATATTTCTAGGAAAAATGTTTATCGACGAAGCCGCAGGGAATCGATCCAACACTGGATTACGTTTGTCGCGTGGACAAAAAAATAGTTTGGGCGAGAATCGTTGTCAAGGCAGACGAAAATGTAGCAAGTTTAAATAATTGCGTCAAAATTAAACGTGCTGGATATCTTGCATGTTGGGGATTCGTGCAAATAGACGGAGCATGTGTGCTTTGGCAAAATAACTCATTACAAACTGTTTAACCTTTTAATATTAAGTTCCGCAAATCGTTCGTCTCTTGTTTGTATCGTTTCTTTCTAATTACTGTAATCGCATACTCACATAAGTCAAATACATAATGTAGTCAAGACTACTGGTTCGATATAACACTTGTGTTCAGCTTGTGTCCTGTCCACTATTTAAGAATAGATTTCAACAACAAGTAATTCTTTAGAGCGTTCCCGACAAGTATATTGTGAAAAATTTTGTAGAAAAACCTTTGACAGACAGGAAGAGCAAAAAATCTTGGATGTAATTAAAAGCTACAGGTCTCTTTATAAATAGATAGAAACACTCCATCTGTCAAAACAGGCCAGGGTCGAATTATCAGAACTATGGGGCACATGGGCAAAGCAGGGCACCGAGACCCCTACGACAACTTACAGAAATTAAAATTAGAATATACTAATGTGTACACATGAGTTTAGACAACTTTCATTAAACATTTAGTTCAATTTCTAGAATCATTGTACTCCTTACAACGTGAAGTCACTTGCTCGAAATGCAGCTTTAAACCCAATGGATATCATTACGGACATGGCGATGTAAAGAGTTTAGAAGCAAATATTACGAAAAATGGCCATGAACATAAACAAACTAACGCAAAAAATGCATCCTCTCTACTTGACGTTGGCCTAGTTTGTGCTGCGAAAAAACGACCGTTTCAGACAACAAACAGAACAAATTTACATGGGAAGTGTAGTGGGATTAACACATCAATCCTTAAACCACACAAAATAAAAATTCACACAGTCGCTAAACCCGATTTTAACGCTGTCTGCCCGCAGCAATAATTGGGTACAATGTTATGTTCAAATTGCGCTTACACTATTATAGCTCTGTAGCGACATATTGTGGACGACGTGACAACCTTTTTTTGATTGGTCGTTGCTGTTGATTTATAACAGATTATAGATTGTGCTTGTAACTTAACAAAACCTACAATTTTGTAGCCTTGTTTCTGCATTTGACAAAAAACAACTATATTTGCAGTGTTTTTGTTGCAACTACAAAAAATTGGCATGGGGCGCCCTGCTCTACACAATTGTTATTTTCACTTTAATTCCCGTACCATTAACCCAAACTGTTTCGTAGGTAATCTACTCAAAGGTTTGGAGCAAAATGCACATTGGGTGGGTGCAAATACGCTGCAAACTTTGAGTCGACGTTGAGACACTTGAACAGAATGCAAATGTTGCTTAAGCACGTTAAACGAGAACAGCTATTGGATGTTATTCAACCGCAGCGTGCGCTTGTTATTTGAAACTTGATTTATTGCCGATGCTGAACATGCGCACAAAACGAGCCAAGCAAGTGTCTTGTGGTTTTTATTCTAACAAGATTGCACGTTGCTCGTAAATTTTTCAGTTTTTGTGCGACTGAAAACCAGATGTATTTAAATGTGGCCATCGCACACTTGTTAAATACAACCACCCCGACTGCAGAAGCACATTATAAATTGTCCTTGGGCGCAGTACAACAGCGATACGACTCGAGTCTGTTTCAAAATTGTTAAGACAAGATTTTAGTGTTCCAGTTCAACTCAACTGTGACTTATGTACCATGGCGACAATGCTAAGTTTGGCAACACTTCTCACGACGGCGTTTACCGTAGTGATGGTTCCAGATGAAATCGGAGGTCAAAGGTATCCTTCACCTGGCTACCGAAAAGTGTGTCCTACCCTCCACGCGGTAAGGCGTCCCACTTTCATGTCGCTTTTAAAATAATTCTAATCGTCTTTGCCAACATTTTATGGTCTGTTTCTTGACAGCGACAGTATTTTTGTGCAGGAACGAAATCTCACAACTGCATTTTCGGCTGACTTGCGCCGGCAGGTCGACGTATATTCGACAGACAACTTCACGCAAGTAAGTGTTTAAATGTGAAACTTCTGTACCCCTTTTTTTTCCTTGTCAGTACCCCTTTGAAATCACCAACCAGTTCTCGTACCGCCTTCTGGTATCACCAAAAAAGGAATTATTGTTTCATGTTTAAATACCGAACAACTTTTGTTTGGATGTTTTAGATACAATGCAGTATGTATATAATTGGCTCAATGATCCAGCATCCTTGTACCCCCTAAAAACAGATCTCGTACCCCATAGGGGCAAGGGTACCCCTGGTTAAGAACCCCTGGATTAGACGCCAAGTGACAAAACTGTGACAAATCAATAAACTGTGACAAATCTGGTAGTAAGCGTTTAAGCACAATCTACAACCGCTTTGATTATCGACATATAGAAACAAGATTATGCCACAAGCTAAATATGTTTAGTTGCGTAAAAATTCACAACCGCTTTTTACATCATACACAATAACTAACATAACGGACAGAAAAAAATACAATCTTGCAGGTAATTTTCTATGAAACATGCTTAACAATCCATCCGGTTGAAAGCGGTTTTCCCGTGACAGCCTTGTGTGTGGGGGATCAAACACTAGCTTGGATAAAAATCGTCGTCAAAGCAGCCGAAAGGAAGTCGGGTTTGAGAGACTGCGTCGAAATAAACCGTCCTGGATATCTTGCATGCTGGGGATCTGCGCGAGTACAAGGAGTGTGCTCCCTTTTGATTCCCCATTAACAACAATGTATATGTTGTCGACAACTCCACATTCAACACGGTGAATCAGTTAAATTTTCGTTGGTTTATGACGTTACGCTGTTATCGCATATTCTAATACATACTAACCTTGAAAGCCTATTTCAATACAACAGAGTTATCTTGAGTGGTGCAGCTCCCAGCTATTTATCAAAAAATACTAAACACATTAAGTTTCTTTAAGGCGGCTAGCGTGAGTTCAAATCCCACAGTATGACGACAGATTTTTCTAGCCTTTGGCTTATAGCCCAATGATTCCCAACCGGAGAGTAATTCCTCCCCAACGAGGAATTGGATGCGTAAAGGGGTGGAGTTTCCACTTTATAGTAAAGTTGTTCATAGTAAGTGTAGCATT
>QXVZ01025898.1:0-28295 GCA_008931825.1 Phallusia fumigata
TCCCTAAAGCAAAACATTCGGTTAACAAAACAAAACGTTTTAATCTCAAACCTTTGAGCACATAAATAAAATTATCACGACATAGTTGATTTAAACCTTTTGAGGGTTGCACTAAAGTAAGCTTTTTTGTATTTGTTGAACTCCTGACTTAGCTCCCGAAAACTTTTGACATCTGTATTTATTTTGGTAGAATTTACAACACCAGCCCCCACCACCTCAGCATCGTACAAGGAACCATCTTGTCCAGCTTTTAACCTTGGAATTCCAAAAATCAGTTGGTCAAGGTGACAATTCCGTTTTGTGCAGGCAACATGTAAAAAATCGAATATGACATCTTAGGTTTCCGTAACTTTTCTCTTAGTAGGTAGTTACAATAATTGCTAACTTGGGCCGTGCGTCTTTTTTGAAACATTTAATAATTACTTTTCCGTAATAAAACATTTCTGGATAAGAAAGCCTACACCATCATGTTACAAGCTTTGAACTTGGCCATCAACATGACTTTCTTTATCCAGGTATTGCACCCAGGGTTTCCAGGCAGGTTCAGCTTGTAGACTGAGATGTCCCTTTCCCTACCAGATCCAGGGAAACTCCTACATCAGTTGTCAGAAAGTGAACGTCCACGTGGCACGGTGGACAACCAACCCTCCCTGCTGCACAAGTAAGTCGTGTGTCGACATAGCCTAAAAAAATTACATGGAAAAGAGGACAATAAGCTTACAGGTCGTAGGTGCGAATCCCACCGTAGGCTAGTACTTTCCAGGGCTTTATTTTGTGCTAACATTTATTACAACGAATCTTAATTATTGTATGAAGATTTTTTTTATTGTTGTATAAACTGTTTGCAGATAAAACGGTGGCTTGTATTGGAAGTTTAGCTTGCTATGTCGCTTAGTTTGGGAAGTTTGTGAATCTCGTTGATAAAATGATGGTCTTGCAAACACAGCTTGTAAGAGTTGTGTATATTTCGCATGAGGAAAGAAATCGTAGTGACATAACTGCAAACATTATGCACTGATGTAAATAGCTGCCCAGTATAGGTTAGTCATTTTAAACGGGGTAAAAAACGCAAAATTCCTCCGGTAACATTCGCTTCTGATTACTTGCCTAGAATTCTGCCCGCCCTTCGGCAATATGGAGCTTGTGATTGGCTTAGACTCGTCACGCATGGATGAACGTGGAAACTGGAACCGGGGAAGTGGATTCGTCCGTGGAATAATCCAGTAACTGACACAAGTTTTAATATTGTGGCTGAGTTGGAAACTAATTGTTCCTCGTTTTTAGGAAGTTCACATTTTCGGATACAAGATTCGGATTTTTTCGGTTCAACGACAAACCCGAGGTCGCTACAGCGATTTCCGTCGGTCAGTTTGAAAGTCACAGAGATTTGTTCGGAAGACTCGATGAGATTAAACCGATCAGAAAAAGTAAGTGAAAATTTCACTTAACATGTTTACAAGCAACCAACGAATGTCCAACAGGATTCTTTCAACTGGGTGTAACTTGTATTTCTAGAACATTTAAAGCAGTGGTTCGCACCTTATGTGTAATTAATTACATGTGGGCAATGACAGGGTAGCAGGTAACTAACTGAACCCGTTAGCTGAAAATATCATAAAATGCAGCGTTTTAATCAACCAACATGCAACATTTAAACATCAACATTCGCTGCCAAATCAACAATCAAAACCTTACGAAGTCCAGGATCCATTAAAGTCAAAAACAGTATTTTTCGCTGTTTTGTATGACAGGACGAGCAATATAGATCAACTAGATTTTAGTAAATTGTGGGAAATGGAAATTTGGTCAACAGAAAATAGGTATTGTGCAAAAAAAGGTTGGGAATTACTGAAACAATTGTTCGTTCCTTGTTTTAGAGTTTGGAAAACTCCGATGTGCCCCGGCTCTTCAATTTGTTCTTAAAGGAGCAAGAAACAATTTAAAAAGATTCAGGAACAGACGTCATATCTTCCTCATGGTGACAACTTCACCCTGCACCGATATCCTGCAGGCGATAATGTATTCGAAGTGGCTCAAGGATGCTGGAGTAAAGGTACAACAATGGTGGATCAAGGTTAAATGCGCTGCAGCGAATTCGTCGTTTTGATTTTATTTATTTAGAATCATATCATATCGAAATTTATCAAAAGTTTCAAAATTCAACGAAACTTGTCGATTATCAAAAGTCGAAAATTTTTCAAGATGCACTTCAAATTTCTCAAGACGTATTATTTAACTAAACAAGTTCAATTTTGTTGGTTTAATGGGAATCAATCGCTTTGTAAAAGTTTGAGTGCTGCAGTTTTTAACCTGTAGGTGATGGGGTTGGGAATTTCAACGCGACGTCAAGACTTCCAACCTTTGCAAAGTCATTTGAAGGTCATTTCACATGGAGATCATATGGTGAGCAAAACTGTAAATGTGCAAGAAAACAGTTTAGACAACTTTCTGGGTTTAGATGCTGGAAATACTTGTCAGTTGCTGCTGATTTTTGTCAATGCAACTGGTGGGGCAATTTAGTGAAGAAATTTGATTTTGTTTTTTAGGTCTTTCAAGCTCCGATTGGTCAAATAACCTCATATACCTCATCTGCTATACGAATGTTGTGTTCAAACTCATGCAGCGAGAGAAACTGAAGATTTTTCTCCGATTTGTTGAATATATCTTGCGATGCTTTTTTGTATGTTTTGTACAATAAACAACTGCACGTTGCTACTGTCCCATTGCATGTTTCATAACCAGGAATCCATTGAATAAACTGTATATTTAAAATTAAAATGACTTAAATTACATATAATTCGGTTTTCGTTCGAATATTTTTTGCGCTCATCCATCATAAATGACGTCATTTCTTCAAATATAAATTCCCCGACTTTTTCAGTCTCGTGAGATGCTAAAATTATTGTAACGTTATTAATGAAAGTTTGCAACAAGGCTTTGTGTGCAAATGGAGGCGACAGAATCTTTGCCGAACGGACCGAGCACACAACAAGTGGTATGTTTTTAACATACTGTTTTTCAATTTAGCGCAATTCTAACTTTTAAGTCGTAAACTGCAGCAACATAACTTCCTAAATAGTGTTTTTGTGACAGCAAATGTGAATATTCAAATATTGGTACGGTTGTTTAATGTTGCTATATCAGATTTGTTTCTGACTTTAAATGACTAATTCTAAACTCCAAAGTGCAGGCTGGAGATAAGAATTTGCGATTTAACTGTTATTCCTGATAATAATGAGTTGGTTACAATTAAATTAAAACAAAATTACACAACTTTGGGCATTTTGTTGTACCTGGGTAGTAAAAGCTTGTCTTTACATTACCAGTAGTTGCTTTGTGTTTTAGAATGGGATTAGTTCTAATGACTGGGAACACTCCTGGAGTTTTGAGGAAATTCGGAAACATGCCGATCATTGGTCACTAGCTGCCGATGTTGGGGTTTGTTGTTTTGCTACTGTTTGTGTTCGTTTAAATCTATGTTTATTTGAAAAAGATTGTGTTGAATAGGCAATAGCTAAGTGGGGAAATTTGTTTACTAGTTACTTCAATTTTTTCCAGATAGAGGTGTGTAATATTTGTTGTTTTGCATAAAATGTTTACGGAAAGGTTATGAATGTTAGTTGCAATGATGTATACATGTTTCAAATTTTTGCTTTTTTAAGCAGTTTGCAATTAGATTTCAAACTTTTCACGATTTTTTGCAGCTCCTGCAACATTTACAAGAATTTGCTGCCCGTCTAAACACGAAAGCACAGGAAACTTCCCGGCAGTTGTCAGAACTCACCTATGATACCCATCTCACAGACGCGACCATTCAAAGTGTTACTGACCATTTTCTGACACTCAGTGATAGCCAGTTTATAGAAAACGTAAATGTTTTAATGTTTCTTACAATGCCATTTGTGTCATACATAATGACCTATGTGCTCCTTGTATTTCGAGGTGTGGGTTGATATTTTGATTTAAACCTGGACAACACTGCTAAACACGTCCAAAAGATTCTTTCAATTTTGTAATTGTTTCAGCGAGTTTATGATGAAGACGACTCAGTGTCAAACAAAAAAGCCGAGAAGGAAAAAGAAACAAAACCGAAAACCAAAGAAGAAAGAGAAGCCGAACTTATTCCAAAGGTTTGATTTGTAAATTTAAATTCTTTATCACTTGCCATTTTTATGGATTTGTCAACCTGCTGAAAAGCAAGACACTACCTACTGGATAGTGCTGTCAACATTTACATTTTATCGTAAAACTTTGTTTGTTTTCAGCTGAAGGAAGCAGTAAAGTTTGGATTAACAGTACTGGATGATTCTTACGATGTCCTTGATATAAAGGCTGGAGACTCTGATGTGGATTCAGATGATGAAGAAGACAGTCAACTAAATCCTGACGAAGTATTACTCGAGCCAAAGGTGTACTATCCTTTCATATTCTGCTGTTTTTTGCAGTAAAGTCAGCAATTTCTTGTAACTGAGAGATCCAGGTTATATTGAGTTTGTTATTCCATACAAACTTGTGCAGGATCCATATGTAAATCGGCCTCTTCCGTATCTGATTGGAAGTCGAGCTTTTCATCAAGAGGAAGATGTCGGAGTTGGTGACTTGCCAAGTTCTGGTTAGTTTTTGCTGAAATCAATTAAAACTGTCCTGTTAGTCACTTTTAGTCAAAGCAATGAAATATTATTGCAAATATACCAGAAGAGTGTTAATGTAGCATTACCATGTTTTTTTTAACACAACAATTTTTTTTGGATGTTTTAAAGTACTTAAAAGTTAACACTAATTTGTTGTTCCACAGATGAGGCGGAAAGTGTTGGATCGTTGAGTGAATCTGAGGATGAAGTTGAAAAACCTCCAACAGTTTCTGACATTTCCTCGTCAGAAAGTGACGATGATGATTTATCAGGTAATCCAACCTTTAAAGTTGTTTGCCCAAGCTAACCGATGCAAAGTTATAAAAGCAATAGTGTAGCGACACATTGTGTATTGTGGAATGTTTGATAGAGCGACAACCCAACCCAAGCTCCCCTGCTTTGTTAGCAATTATTGCTCAGTTTGCACAGTATTGCTGACAACGGTCACATACAACATCTTTAATATGTGACACTGCTGCAAATTGTTGTAAAGTAACAACCCCTTTAAGAAGTTATTTTCTCTCATCTTAACCATTGTAATAGGGGCCTATCTTAAAAAGATATCGGTCAAAAAAATTTGTAAATGTGGCATATTTTATTGCTAATGTTTCGGCAACAGATCATATGTGCTGTTTGTTTATGAAATCTGTAAGTTAAATTTAACCATTGGTGAATAACGGTAAGACTTTGTAGTAAAGACCATATTTTATTCTTTTGCATATTAACATGCCTGTATTGATGCAGATGATGAAGATGACAGTGTTGAAGATGTCCCGATTAAGCGCAAGAAAACAGTTGATTCAAGCAGCAACTACACTTCGTCATCAGATGATGGGGACATGTTTGCCAACAAGGAAAGCAGTTCAGAACTGGATGAAGTGGTAAGTATGATGAGATTCTTTACATGATGCAGCAAATTTATATTCAACATCAAATATGTAAACAACAATTTTAATCCTAGCCAAAAAGTCGTGCTGAAAGTGAAGTGTCCAAGAAAAAAGTGAAAGCACAAAAGAAGAAAAAAGATCCAGAACCAGGTAAAACAGCGATATTTTTGTGTGATAAGTGCAATGAAATGCTAACAACCTAATGCTGTAGTGTTAAACATATTGATGTGTAGTCATTTGCTGCATTCATTTTCTAAATACTTACTGTATTGATTAGTTGATCACACAGTGTTACCATAATTTTCAGTTATGTTTGGTGATGATGATGAAGAAGATGACTTGTTTGCGCCATCTGGTGGAATGTTTAGTAGCAGGGGAAAGAGTTTGTTTGGTCCTCCGAAGGATGGGGGTATGTGTTTAATGGAAAAATCTCTTCCTAAAACTTCTTTTCTTTGCACAGTTTCACATAAAATAACATTCCTAAAATTGATTATGGCTATTTTTTTGCTGACACATAAATTTGTGTCCAGGATTATTCGAAGGAGTGGAGGGATCGTTTGATGATGAATCTTCATCAGATGAAGAAGTTGCCAAGGAAGTGGAAGTTAAAAAGACTCCTCCTCAAAGCAAGAAGAAGAAAAATGTGAAGAAACCTCCTGCTGGCGGGATATCTCTGTTTGGTGGAGCTATCAAAAAGGGATTCTTCAATGTAAGTCGGTTAAAATCGACCCCATGATAACTGCAGAAGAAATGCCCGTAAACCTGGTGCTAAATTACCACGCAGGGTGAAGAGGAGGTTTCCAACCACTCGGAAGCAAGTGACGAAGAAGAAGAAGAGATTCCTCCTGAAACAACATCCAAGTCGAAACCATCAGGAGGTGGATTGTTCGATGAAAGCGAAAGTGACGGAGATCTGTTTGAAGACGCTGAACCACCGAAGAAAGGTGAGATATATTTTTCTGTGTTTAGGCCTCCAAATGTTTGGTGTCTTTATAGATATCGGCTTGGCAAGGTTCGCTGTAAAAAATAAAATTGTGAACTTGGATATTAAACCACAACCAAAGCATGACTTGGCATTGTTGCGAGCAGAAATTAAAATATCTTTGCTGCCGGTCTTGTTTTAGGCATTGTAATAGGATAAAATGTAAAACACTATCGAGCACATTGTACCAGCAAAGGAAGAGTTTGGTTCCACTGGATTTAAGCAAAACCATCTCATTGTTCAGGAAAACTTCAGCATGTATAGTTCATAAAGTTTTTCGATTTTGTTTCAGAAACCAAACCTTCACCTCAAGTGAAGACGAAATCTTCATCGAAACCTGAACCACAAAAAGCTGCTGCACCAAAAAGTGGAGGATTGTTTGATGACAGTGATGAAGATAATGATGAGGATTTGTTTGATGCAAAGCCTGAACCTAAAGGTGATACTTGCTCACAAAACTCATTGTTTATTATAGTATTTGCAGCTAGATAAAGTGTATCAACAGCCACAGACTCTTTAAAACATTTCACAAATTATTTGGACTTGATTTTCAAAACTGCAAAAGACTTAAGCTTTCAAGAATCAACTGTTTTTTTATGTAACAGCAGAGGAGCCGAAGTCAAAGCGGCCGGTTGGTGGTGTTTCCATGTTCGGATCAGGTGGAAATAATTTGCTGCAAGATGCAATAAACAAATCGACGAACAAAAGAAAAGAATCCCTCTCTAGTTTAAGCAGTGATGTGAGTTTTGACTTTTACCCCCACACATTGACAGCAAATTGTCAAGTTGGGGTGGTCTCTGTTTTAAATGCAAACATCTGAAAATAAATATTAAACAAAGCCAAAAAATCTCGTAATTTGACAAAAATTTAGAGGTTTTATAAACTGTTGTAATTTTTTCATCATGGTGATTTTTGCAATTAAGTAAATTCATTCTTGCAATTAGCTTTGAACTGTGCAGACCTCACAATTGTAATTGTCTTTCCTTTGGAACAAATAATTTTTCCAGGCATCTCGTGACAAACAATCAAGCAAACAAAATCAAAGTTCTGTTGCAAAATCACCGCATCCAACAAAGCAATCATTGTTTTCGGCAAGTGACAGCGACGATGGCTTGTTCACATCGAGCAAGAAAACTCCCGTTGCCAGGGTAACAGCAAAGAAACAACCCGATTCAAAATCAGGAAGCCTGTTCGGCGAATCGGAGAGCAGCAGTGCTGATGAGGATTTATTTTCAAAACCAAAAACTGCAACAGAGAAAAAGTTGTCGTTAAAATCTACAGGAAACAAGGGTTCAAGCAGCTCTTTGGCTTCGCAAAAATCCAAGTCGAGTATTTCAAAAAATTTGACAAAACCAACTAAGAGTTTGTTTTCTGACGATGATGACTTGTTTGATAAATCCAAGGACAAAAACAAGCAAGCTGGTTCATCAAAGACCAAGCCAACTTCCAAATCAAATTTATCTGATAATTTACCTACAACTGAATCAAAGCAATCGACAAAAATTCCTGGAAGTTTTGATTTTCCTGATTCGGTATTTTGATAATATTGTTATTTACATTTTTTCTGCATATTTTTACTTCCATTTAATTTTAGGTTATTCAACTTATATGTGTGTTTTCGGTTTTACGATAAAGTTAGTTCTGTTAAATCCAAGTAATAATTTATAGTACACGACACAATTTATGTCATGATGGAACATCAACATAGAAACATCTACAAAAATGTATTAAATCTTGTTTAAATTCCAGAGTGGCGACGATGATGGTTTGTTTTCATCCAAACCACCTCCGTTGCCTAGCGATGACAGCAGCGAATCATCTCTTGACTTTGGCCGACCTTCCAAGGTTACTACGGGTCGTGGGGGGTTATTCGGGGGCAGCGACAGTGAGGAAGACGACTTGTTTGCGAGTAAACCCAAGTCAAGTCAGCAACCGAAAACCAACAAGGTGAGAAATTACTTATTTATGGGGATTGGTGATGCACAATTGAAATTCCAAAGTTAGGTAATGGGATTTAAAAAATATTCTTTTTGTGGATTGTGGTTAAAGCAAAAATATGTTTGCCAACTCATTTCAGTATTCAATAGGCCACAAAATTGTATGTTTGTTTGCTTTGGATCAGATTAATAGCAATTTTGACCTAAACCGGTGGTTCCTAACTGGGGAGGATTTTAATTCCAGGTTGGAATTTCATGCATCATGAGAAGGAATTTTATCGTTAAGTTCTTTATAATAGGTATATTGTTTTACCAGTGGTTCCAAACCTTTTAATATCACTTTATCACATCTTGTCTAGTAAGGGAGAAATGAAAAGTTTCAAAATATGCAAAGGGGGGTGCACTAAAAAATGCTTGGAACCACTGATCTAGTTGTCAACAACATTGTTTCTAATACCTATTCCATCTATTTTGTGAATGTGACTTTTTAATAACTTTTAGGTTTTTATTTTGCAGCCTGAAGAAAAGAAAAAGCCTGTTCAAACGAAGACTGAACCACCGAAGGCAACTTCAAATAAATCTGCAACGAAAAGTAAATCACAAGTATTCTAACATATTGTTAGTTAAATACAGGAAATATTTCATTTCCATACTGAACAATAACAATAAAGTTACTTTTTCATGCACTGCCTTTTTCATTTTATATTCATAAATGTGCTTGTTCAGATTGACTAAAAGAGGAATGCTTTATTATCCAAACATTTTGACTTAAACCCAGTTTGTCATTGGTGAAATAATACAAGTGTTAGTGTGAGCCTCTTCTCTGCCATATGTGCCATTATATTTGCATCGTAAAATCACAGCATTGTTTAAATACAGAAATCAGTTTATTTGACGACAATGATTCTGATGACGGAGATGAAGATTTATTTTCAACAAAGATTCCCAAGAAGGAGAAAGAATCAAAGAAGAAGGAAACCTTGAAGGAAGACAAACCTGCAACTGAGAAACCTGCATTAGTTGAGAGTGAACCGGAACCTGAACTGGAAGTCAAAGGTAGAAACAATAAACGAGCATCATTTACAACAGGCAACCTTACAGTATATTTAGACTAACATTTTTTATGATAAAATTTGAATGTAGCAGTAAAAAGAAAGATAATTTTATGACAATTTCAGATTTTATTATCTTTTTCACTTAATTTCATATTTTATTAAAAAAACAGTTTAAACAGTGCCAACATAGGGATTGTGCAATGCGAAACTTCAACACAGTTTGCTTAGTAGCTCTTAAACTAATTTAAAATCTCCTTTGGTTTGTTGCCAACACAACTCGCATCAAACAGGACAAACTTATGATTTTTATGTTTAGTTGATGGTCCTCCTCCTAATGAAGAGGATGTTAGTGAAGAAGAAGTTGTTCCCAAGAAGAGGCTTGCAGGAGCTGTGTCGATGTTCGGAGCTGGTGGGGGTGATTTGCTCGCAGCTATTCAAAAACAAAGGTAGGTAACTGTTGTAGACAATGCTTGATAATTTGATGACACCAGCACATTGTTGTTTTGATGCATTTACCATTGGCAGGCAAACTGCCGCTCGTTGGCATGAAAGGTTGTTACTTCTTATTTAAAGACACTAGCAAAAAAAAACATAATATTGATAAATATTGTTTTAATAACTGTAGGTTATTTATTAACTGAAAACAGGCATTGTTTATTGGCATATACAAGTTATTGTTTTAACTACCAGAATTTTTTATGTTTTGTCTCGTATGTTCATCTTTTGACTGTCCTGGCTTCTTTTCACAAACTAACCTGTCATAACCTTTGTATTGTTCAGATCCGCATCGCAAAGGTCAAACAAACGAGATTCTGAAAGCGAAAGCAAGTCAGCGACATCACAAGACAACAATTTGTTTGCAAACAAACCTCCAAAAGATCCATTGTTTGGTGACAGTGACGGCGATGGTGACATCACACAGAAGAAGGCTCAACCAAAAGTTCCTCCAAAACCATCCAAGTTTGAACCCAAAATTCCAAAAACAGTCCAAAAACCTACAAAATTTGTGCCAAAAGTAACAAAATTTGAACCGAAATCTTCTGTATTTGATCCCAAACCTACCTTGGTTGGAAAAAATGATAACAAACCTGTGGAAGATGCAAAAGCAAAATCTTCTTTGTTGGGTGAAGAGGAGAAAGGACCGGTTTCAAAAAATACGAAGTCAGGAAAATCCAATATAGGAAAACTTCAGGTTGGTTTCTGTACTTTATGCTTTGATGTGTGTCATGATGATGGAGACAGGAGTGTTCAGTAAAGTGGTATAGCTATTCTTGAATGGTTGTTTCAAAACCAAGTTTTAATATTTGCACTGTGTTGGTGTTTTTGTGTGTGGTTGTCATTTCCATCAATATAAAGTGCAGACGAATTGCACACGCTTATTTACACGCTGTGCGATACTTTGAACATCCCCAATCACGAACATGTAAATTGACGCAATGTAATGAGGTATTTTTTAGAATGCAGTTTTTACAAAAAATTAGATAGTAAACACCGGATTCGCCTTCTACTACTGTAAAGTTAAATTAATAAATTAAGTAGGGTTAACTATTTTTGAAAGTCTTGCTTTTATCAAAAATTTTGCTTTGTCTTTTCCAGGCTAACCTCTCCATCAATCCAGCAGCATTGTTGCCCGGTTCTGCCCCTGTCATCAAATCATCAGTAGATGTAGATGCTCCGCTGGAAAGTGCTACAAAAACAAGGTCAAAAGGTCAAGCTGGACGACGACCTCCGACACGAAAAGCTCGAAAGAAAATAGCAGAAGCTTCGCAAGGTTGGGGAGCTTTAAAGGTTTTAATTTCCCTCTGCTCCTGACTTTGCTTTGTTTCAAACAAAACAGGATACAAATTAATATTTAGTTTTAGCAGCAGAAATGCTTCAATTGAGTTGGCAATGCATTTACCAAATAAAAAACTTCTGTTTAAACAGAAACTGTAAATAATAGTCGTGTACCATCAGTGGTGCGTGTACCACCCGTTGAGAAACACTGTTTTGAAACAACATCGCAGAACAGCACTGCAATGCAGCTTATTGTTTTATCTGCTGTTTGACTTTGTTATCATCACAAACTTATTTTGTTGTCAGACCTGCCTAACTTATCTCCTTTTGACAATGTTGACTTGACCACATCTGACATTGTTGGAAGCGCAATACCTGCAAGCAAAGCAAAGACAAGTGGGCAAAACATGAAAGAAGTTGATGCAGGAAAAACCAATGATGATGATTTCCTTGGTAAATAATAAAATATAAAATTATTTTCAAAGAATTAAAGTCGTGTATCATGTTTTGAATACCGGGCATCTTAAGTTTTATTAATTATCTATGTAAGTTCGAATGGTTTTTTTCACTAACTTGTTTTAAAGCAACAATACTTTTAGACTCACTTTTGTCTGCAACCAACAACAACAAATCCACAACAACTGCAAAGAAAACTTCATCAAAAGCGAAAGTCATGCCTAGTATATTTGGTGCGTACATCTGCTAAAACTATTTACAATATTAACGCACATACATGATTTAAAATATTGTGAATTTTATTTTAAACAATTAAAATTACAGTGAGTGTCTGTTTCTGTGATGTAAGGCTTCAGAGAAAACAAAATTAGGTTGTGGGATCAAACCCCACTGCTTGCTGTGAATATTTGGCCTTCGTTTGCTTTCGTCATTTTCATCTGTGTTACAAACTGTTCCATATTTCTTCAATTTTGGTGCATTATCAACTGGATTGTGATCTGATGTACATTTGTATTTGCAGATGATGCTGATGACTTGTTTTCTTCTCCATCTACCCAGAAGAAACCGAAAGAAAACAAGGATATTTTCGGCAGCCACAACAATGTTGCTGATGACTTGTTTGAAGTTCCGTCCAAACCCAAAGCAAAAAAATCATCAAAAAAACCTCCACTAGAAGATGACTTGTTTGCAGATGTTCTTGACATTGAACCGACCTCTGCCAGTTTGCTAAAGTCGGAATCTTCGAAGAAGAAAGAGAAACCAAAACATGGATTATTTTCCGACGATTTGTTTGCGGATGATTTTGAGGTTGAGAAAAAACCTTCCAAGAAGAAAGCTCCATTGGCAAAGACCTCTCCTGATGTAAGTATTAAATGTGGTGTGAATTTTAATTTACTTTGTAACTAAGAGCTTAGTACGACGCTGTGTCTGTCAAATGATGGATTGTTTAGGCTTAAATAGTTGTGTCTAATATTATAACAAATAAAGAGCACTGACTATTGTGTCATTTACTTCCAGTTACCTCTATTTTAAATTTAAGCTTATTTTGGTCACAGTCAGAATAAGGCTTACAATATTGGGTTAACATCGAAAAAAATTATTGGGTTCCAAGTTTTTTGTGAGCTTGAAATTTAGCAGCATAGCTCGAACCTAGTTGAATGGACAATGGTTTAAACAAACTGGTGTCACCAACTTTAGAATTTTACAAAATTTTGACATTGAAGACGACTTGCAATGCATTAAGAATTGTTCAACCAGGATATTGCTCTTGTTTTAAAACATGCAGCTCATATATTTGTCCTCTTTCAGGATGAGTTCGACGATCTTTTTGGTGATGTCTCGCCTAAGCCCAGTTCCAAGAAAAGCAAGAAAGCAAATGAAAAGAAAGCTGTGGATTTATTTGGTGATGATGATGCTGATATATTTGCTGATTCTGTTTCTTCAAAACCGAAATCCATGAAGCCAAAGAAAAAAGTTGATGACTTGTTTGGTGATGAAGGTAATGTCTAAATTTGTTTTTATTTATTGATTGAGGTATTTAAGCTTTTGCCAAGGGATTTTACTTGCAAGGTGTGCTTTGTCAGTTTGGGTTTTGCATGTTTTAAAATTTGTGAAGTTAGATTTGGCAATAGTTGGGTTCAGAAAAAGTTCAGTGTCATGATTTTACAAACCTTATTGATTTGAAGTATGTGCTATTTGCCAGTCCGTTTGCACTGGGTGTAAAAATATATTTGCAAGCTTTGTGCTGTTTATTAGTTTGATGAATACTGTAGCATACATAGAAAACATAGTGAAATTTAAAATATATTTGATGTTATGTGATGACATACCAACTGGTTCTTGTGTAAGGTAGCATACAGTTTAGGTGAGAGGGCATGTGCAGTCGTAAAATATTATGTGTTTGTTTTGTAATGCTAGGAAGAGGGCAGGATAGTTTTCAGCAGCTTAATTCGATTCCAAGGTATTTGTAAGGTGGGTAAATCAAGTGAGTACAGCAGTAGTAACTGCATGTGTAGTTGGAAGTAGTTGTGTTTGACGGTAAATTTAATGTAACTGGAAGCACAGACATTATGCAAGCACCATGGACTGAAAGCTAAAGTTGGCAAGCAGTGAGATTGGACAGTTGCCAATTTGCCAACATCACTTGGAGGTTAGCACAGATTTTGTTATGACACATTTTGTTACCGGAAAAGTGTTTTCTAAATTAAACTTAAACAGATATTTTTCAACATCCATTGAACAGATTTATATTTGTGTCTGACAAACTTTGTCTTTTAGATATATTTTCATCAAATACTACAACCACAACAAAAAAATCTGGCAAAACCAAAGTGAAACCAGACAATGCTGATTCTTTTGATGATCCTTTGTCTGCGTTGTTGTCATAAGTGGTAATTTGTTTTTTCAAAATCTTCATTTTTCATCATATATATATTTATGTAATATAAATCTTCTTTGAATTCATTTTTATATTTATTCTATTAATTGCACATCTGTATTTTAAGCAGGAAAACCTTCCTGCCAAAAGTTTACATGGATATTGTGACAACTGTAGTTATATAACCCCTGAAATATTTGTTTGTTAATATGGGTGCTTTAATCTACACTTTTTATTGTGCAATATGCCAATCTTTTCCTATTCTCAGCATTTTTATGTTTTCTTTCAAATCCAAAAAAACTGAATTTTTTGCAAAACAACGTTCTTTTTTCTACAATGGAAATCCATTAGCACGAATATATTCATCCATACATAAAAATCCAAACCAATTACAAACTAATCTACATTTCAAATGTTGCCATTTAATTCATTTACTCTCATGATTTACAAATTTATCGCAATATCATTGAAATTTCCGAACATTCAGGAAAAGGGTGAAGCCATATGTTAATCCATACATGAGATTGTTGCATTGTTGACTTGATTCGTTGCGGCAAGTTACAATAAATCATGTTCTCCCAACCACCGGGAAATGACGGAGCGCTGTGATTGGACATCCGGAATATTGCGTCACTTTGTTGACTGCACGACTATGNCTTTGTTTACTTCACCTTCCTCTGTGTTGGAAATAAAAAGGAAAGTTAGGAGCTTAAACGGCTTGACCAGTGTCTCGTAGCTAATGGGCCACAGAGCTCGATGAAAATGTTTGAATCCCAATTATCATTCCGAAAAATTAAGAAACTGGTTGATTGTCTTCTAAATCGCTATACTTGAGTTCAAAATAATCCGCTTTACTTTAGCAATGCATGTTTGTGTCCCAACCATCTTAAAATATGTAAGCTTGCCACGCTGATGACATAGTGGGCCACGATAATTCTTGAAAACGTTTTCTGGGCCACTTGAGAAACGCTGGTTGAGGGGAATCGACCAAGCCGATAACACAGTAACAACCCTGTAAACTGTCAACACACAATTTATTAAAAAAAGGTTACCTGTTTTATATGGTGTCTTTTTGGCCTTTTTCCTGCACAACAAAATATAAACATGTTAGCATTGCGTTTAAATTTGCTGCAAACATTTTCTTACTTTCTGTAAATCACGCAACATGCAACAATCATGAGCAGGAATAGAAGAAACCCAGCAGAAATTCCCACCGCTATCCACGTTGTTGCATTGCCACTGTTGGTGGTTGTAGTTGTAGCTGTGAAAGAAGAAAACAGTGAACTAAGTTAGCAAAACACATAAAGTTTGTTGACACCAAGCAAAACCAACCTGCAGTTGGAGAGAAAGTTACTGATGAACCTAAATTGGCATAAACTGAAATATGGATGCAAAAATTTTACTGAAAGCCATCCTGTTGACTCTTTGTTTACCTGCAATTGTCGTTGTTTTGTTACAGGCGCCCGTGCATGGATAAAATCTTGGTGGTTCGCAGGTTGTGTTAACAGGTTTTCCATCCAAACAATATCTAGATCGTTTTAACCATCCAATGTTGTTACAAGAAGCATTACAAATTGTGTCCATAAATGCTGTGTTGTTTTTCATGCAAGTTCCTGTATTGCATGGCTCCGTCTGCGTCTGCAAGTGAGTTCATTGCAGCATCAGTCGGTTATGAGAATAAATGTTAAATATATCGGTTTGTTGATACTTCAACTTACTTCTGAAAAAGAGCAGTTGGCATCACGTGATCCAGAACAATTCCGATGCCGAATTCTTGTTCCCACAAAGCACGTGTCCGAACATGGAAACCACGCAAACCACACTTTTGTGGTGTTTTGGCCTAAAATTACAACAAATCCACTTCGTAGTTTTATCATGTTTCAGGTGTAAAACCCAAACTATTTTCTTTAAAATGAGACGGCGTATTTATAAATTTATTCCTCATCGAGTTTGACAAAACTACGTGTGACAAACAGTTTATACGTGTGCAAGTTAGGATTAAATCAAAATCGTGCTGAATCTTTCTACCTGCAATTGTAGTTTGTACAGTTGTTGTGTCACAGGCGCCCGTGCATGGATAAAATCTTGGTGGTTCGCAGGTTGTGTTAACAGGTTTCCCATCCAAACAATAGCTGGTTAGTTTTAACCATCCAGTGTTGTTACAAGAAGCATCACAAGCTGTGTCCATAAATGCTGTGTTGTTTCTCATGAAAGTTCCTGTGTTGCATGGTTCCGTCTGCGTCTGCAAGTAAGGTCATTGCATTGATTGCATCAGTCGGTTAAATGTTAAATATTAAATTTGACAATAGTTCAACTTACTTCTGAAACAGAGCAGTTGGCATCAGTTGACCCAGTGCAGTTTCGATGGCGATATCTTGTTCCCACAAAGCAAGTGTCCGAACATGGAAACCATGCAAACCATACTTTTGTGGTGTTTTGGCCTAAAATTACAACAAAAGCTATCGGTAGTTTTATCATATATAAGGTGTAAAGACAAAACTATTGTATAAAATGAGGCGGCATGTGTATAAATTTATTCCCCATCGAATACGACAAAACTAGATGTGACAAAGGTAGTTAGGATTAAATCAGAAGCTTTGTTTAATAAAACATGTCGCTTTTAACAACTGTTGGACCAGCATATTTATAACAGACATCTTACCTGTTGTCGCAGAAATGCTCGCTAAAATAAAGACAAAAATCTGGACAATTTGCATCAAAAACATTTTGCTTAAATCTTGCAACCAATTTATTTTATTTTATTTTTTTCAATTATCTAGAACTTTTCTATGACTGCTCCTAAACTATCTGTGTAGTTTACTTGCATCGCATCATCATGCTGCATATTGCTTTGTAGCCACGCTTTAGTGGCTTTACCAATTTCCGTTCTTTAACGGATTACTGAAGGTATTTTCCGCGGAACATAGAATGAGTCACCTTCTACAGAACGTGCTCGTATAAACCCGGGTTGTTTGACTTTATAGTTGTTCCTGTGACATAAGAGAGCTTCTAAGGATTGTACGTTGCTTTGGCTACAAGTTAACTCCGAGATTTTCGGTTAAAGATCGTTTTTAAAGTTTTTGGGTGTAATGTCGTTCTACTGTTTTCCAATTTACCTGCGTGTTTGAGTTTCACCAACACCATCGTTGTTTTGAACAGGTTATAATCATCATCCATTCTTGTAGGTCTGTTGTCGCGTTACCTAGTCCTTAACCTCGCGTCGTTTCCTAATAATATTGACATCACTGATTTTCTGCGATTCTCTGAGTTAATTCTTAAGTGTAAATTGTCTGTGCGAAAAGTTACTTTTTCACTTCACATATTGACCAGAACATTGTTGTTTATTGGAGCGATGACGACACATTTTATTGAAGCCTGATACTCCAACGTTCAATATTAGTTACCCAAAGGTTTTGATCAATTTCCTTGGCATGCTAAACTATTCGTTTATTTGAATGTAATCATCTTTGGTGTAGGACAAGTTTCTGAATGGTTGTTCGTATGTATTGGTAATTTTCATCGGTCGGTCGTATTCGTTCTTGCTTTCCATTGGTCGGTCGTATTCATTCTTGCTTTCCGTTGGTCGGTCGTATTCATTCTTGCTTTCCATTGGTCGGTCGTATTCATTCTTGCTTTCCATTGGTCTTTTGTGATCATCATATCTTTTAATTGGNTTTTTCCGAAGTCGTTTGTTTTACTCAGTTATGTGATAAGCAGCAGGTATAGTGGGAAGTTGCAGTTGGTTGTATTCCGCGTCATCTTCATCCTCTCTCCCGTTACTAAGCGTTGAGTAACCCGCAGTTTGACCAGCCATGAACTCGTATTCATTCTCATCATCAACTCCGCCATCCGCTCTCCGCGGTACATCGTATTCACCTCCATAACCCGCATCACTCGCATCAATCTCATTATAAGCCACGTCATCATGCGGTGGAAGTGGCATCGTATGGGTCACGTGGTTTGTTGTGTCATAATCTGCGTCATCTACCGCGATATTACCATGAAGTTGGTTGTAAGCATCCTCGCTTCGATTCTTCTTCACTTTCACCGTCTTTTCCTTTTTAGGCAATGCGTATAAGTCATCTGTGTTGTTGTCTGCTGTTGTGCTGGCTGTTTGTGGTTCGGGGTAGAAACTTGATGCTTCCGTGGTTCTAATTGTTTCCCCGTAAGCTTCTTCTATCATTTCTGGTTCTTCAGGGTTTAAAACTTGTAAATTTGACCCATTTTCGTGTCGTTCGTCTGCCACACAATTAATAGTCGTGTCCACATTTTCCAAAATATATAACGGTAAAAAACTCTGCCAGTACTACAGTTTAGTGGTAGCTCGACAACGGACTAATTTACACAAAATCTAACTTTGTATTTTTTTTGCAAAACTTAACATGAGAAGCAAAGAGGCAATTACCTTTTTGTGACGAAGCTTTTTTCTGCTTTCTGCGAGGTAAAAGAAGAGGATAAACCTCGAGCACTTGTTTTGTCGCCATAAAATAATTAAGAAGGTAACTTACCTTTTGTAACAAACACAAATCAGAACAATGACAGCAAGTAACACAATAAACCCTGCAGAAGCCCCCACCGCTATCCACGTGGTCGTGTTGTCATCGCCATCAGTTGTAGTGGTAACTAGACAATAACAAATATACATTAAGTGAAACAATAAGAAAAAGACAAAGCTCAGTGCAGATGTTGTTTCGGATAAACTGAGGGCGACAGTTCGAATCCCAACGCTAGTTTTTAGCACATTTCCAAATACATTTTTTGCTTTTTGTTCATGACGTCCTGATGTACCACTTCGATATAATTTTAACTACCGTGTTCAATTTAAGGTCTGCTATACAACCAAACCCCGGGTCGGACATGTTGATCCGTTTTTTTTTGACATGTTGAGGTCTTGGGATCAATCCTCACAATTTGTTTAGCTTATGTTTTGTGTTTGTGCTGCGTCGACACGTGCAAGTTCTCATGTAACAAGGGTTTGCAACAGGTACCAGTAAGTTGTACGTTTGTTTTGCAATCCTGAGTGACCAGTAGGTGGCGCGACAGTCCAAGAGTAATCTGGTATAGGTGAATATGTATTTGTATTCAGGTTTTCGTTGATTCTTACCTAGAGTTGTTGATGGTTGAATTGCCATTGTCGTTGCTGCTGTTGTGGTATCACACGACCCTGTACAGTTGTAGTAAACTGTAGGGAGACAACTTTCAGCGTTCAGCGGTTTTCCATTCAAACAATATCTAGATTGTCTAAACCACCCAGTATTGTTGCAAGTTGCATTACAAGCTGTGTTATTGAACCCTGTGTTACTCCTCAAGCATGCCTCTGTGTTGCATGGTTCCGTCTGAAACATTACCATTAGTTGTATTTACACAAAAACTAAATATTTGTCTCACTTGCGAAATGGCTTTGCCAGAAACAACCCGCACTCTGGATCTTGTTCCCTGGAAGCAAGATTCAGTACATGGAAACCATGTTGACCATTGTGTTGTGACGTTTTGACCTGTTGCAGTAAAATATTCAAGAAACATGTTAATTCCTTCAGGCAATGCGTATTTCTGCAACATCACAAAACTATATTTGTACTATTAACACATTTATCGTTTGGTAAACTGTTTTTAAGAATTATTTATTAAACTTTTCATTTTTTGTTAAGCCTTTTTTTAACTTTGTGGAAAACTGCGAATTGAAAACTTGTATGAACACTATAACAGCAAAGAGTCAATAATGATTTGTAAGCTGCAGACACTGTACACTTTACGGCAATAAGTAAAACAAAAACACTTATTTAAAACACATTCTCTTACAAATCACAATCTAACGCCATTTATCCAAAGTATTTCTCCTACTTGATGTTAACGAAATTATTCCCAACACACACATAACTGTTGCAAGTTGCCAAGTAACCATCCTGCAAGCATATGTGAATGTTCCAACTTCCAAATCCACAAATCTTATCAATAACACAATACACCAGGAGATTAATCTGTTTCAGTAATGCACCTTTCAACAATAATTTGTTCAAACGTTATACAGCTGCGCAAACAGTTAACTTGAAGTCCTGGTTTTTACATTCAGTTACATCTGTGTGTCTCCCTACATAAAGCTTCCGACTGTTGAATAATTACTTGTGCAAGTGACTCATGCACTGTGACGTGTTTCGACCCCTCCGACTCTCCCCCTTGAATCATTTCTTGTGACGTCGCACCAGGTAATTAATAATTGTGACGTCACACCTTCTAGCGCTCATGATGTGTTAACTTGCAACACATATCAGACGGAAGTAGTTGATGAAGGTTGAAACTCTTCAATAGTTACTCTTGTTGTTCAATAATTACTTGGATTCATAGATAGTTCTGAAATAAGAGACGTACTAACTAGATAAATCCGTTCGGCAGGTTTATTGCGCAAGTTTTCTCATAAATATTAAATAAACAAAACAACAAAGAGCCAGGGAAGTCAAGGACAATTTTCCTATTACTTAAGTTTGGAACATTGTTTTACATTACATTTTTTTTACACACATGTTGAAACCAAACCTTTTCTGTGGAGACGTGTGTGTGTGTTTGAAACAACAGGAACCATGCCACGGTTGACTGCATTATGCTCGCTCTAAACCCGCTTCAAACAGTTTATCTGGATGTTCTGGTCAAAAACTACAAGGTTTAAAGGAATTTACCCATAAAAATGTCCAAGGTTATCAGTTATTGAATAATGGGCTAAAGTAAAGATTTGAGATAAACATATCGCAACACGCACTACAATCACATGAACGTGTTGTGAGGACTTCATCATCAAAATGCAAAACAGCCATGCGAAGGTTACGTAGAGGTCATGATGTTGTCTAGCACGCTGGTAAACAAACTGTGAGTAATTGACCTTTTTTGACTCACAAGAACCAGACTAACTTGCAGACAACAACTAATAATGCATATTGACCAGAACATCTTTGTATATTGGGCGATCACAAGTAAAATGAAGGTTTTAACGTCAGTTTCAAAACTTTTTGAGAAATTTCTATAAACTGGTATTTTAAACTCTTTGTTTGTTTGGAGGAATCCTTCTTGTTTCCCATTAAACTTGTTCGTAATTGTTCATTGGTTCTTCATATACTGGCTTGCTTCTTATTGGTTGCTCGTATGCGTTGTTATTTCCCATTGCTCGTTCGTTTTTATTATGGCTTCTGATTGGTTGTTGGTTTGCCGAAGTACTAAACTCTTCATAAAAGGAGGGATCTGGCAGAAATAACAGAAAAATCCTCGTACTGATTATTTTGCACATAGTTGAGTAAAACTTGTTACCTGGATTCGGGGCTTTGTTCTGACGTTCAGCCTTTTCTTTTGAACAGGGTTGATGTTGTTTTCTGTGAAATTCCAATAGCGTCAATGTATTTTTTCTTTGTTCAAAAACAAACAAGAAAATTAGGTTTAGATTTGATCAACATACCTCTTATAGAGCACACATCCAATTGTCATGACAACGTTAACAAAGAACAGAGACCATCCAACGATTCCAACAATCCATGTATTCGTGTCTGGGTTTGATAAACCTGCAAAACATAGATAGCGTTTTATTCAAACCTTGGAAATTAACTTACGTTCGCTAACAGGTTATTTGAGAAATTCGGCTACTATATTTGGAAGTGATGTTGGTTCGGGTTTTTGTCGCTTATTAATTTTAGTTAAAACTTGTGTTGCCTGGCAACAATAATATGACGCTGCATCGTTTGTTACCAAACACTTGTTTGCTTCTATATAACGTATTTTAAATACTTCTCTTTCAGTTATAACCACGTTGGTGTTGCGTTTTCAACTACGATTGTGGAAACTTTTGCAGTTTTGGGACATTGCACTGTTAATATTCCTTTTATCATCATTTTACTTGAGCCTTTCAGGCATTGTGATAACATTACCTGTTGTAGGATGCTGGTTGGTTGGAGTAGTGATGATAGTTGATGTTGGTTGAGTCATTGTTGTTGCTGTGGTATTACACGACCCCGTGCACTTGTAGTAAACTGGTGGATTACAACTTGCGTTCAGCGGCCTCCCATCCAAGCAGTATCTAGACATTCCCAACCATCCAGTATTGTTGCAAGTTGCATTGCAAGCTGTGTACCGAATTGCTTGTTGGGTTTTGTTACACGCTTCTGTGTTGCATGGTTCCGCCTGAAACATTGCCATTAGTTGTATTTACATAAAAACTAAATATTTGTCTCACTTGAAAAATGCTTTTGCCAGAAACAACCCGCACTCGGGATCTTGTTCCCAGGAAGCACGATTCACTACAAGACAACCATGTTGACCATTGTGTGACGTTTTGACCTGCCCCTTTAAAGTTTTAGTCAATTAGGTAAATTTGTCGACGAAGTGCGTGTCCTGTAAATCAGTTGGTTGAATGTTTCAAAAACACTTCGTTCAATTGATTTTATGCAACGTTGAATATTTTATTGCTCAAAAAATACTTTGTCGTTACTCAGACTGTTGTTTTTTCCAAGTCCTCCAAAATTTCCTCACCTTGATCGAAGTAAACAACTGGCAACAGAAAAACTGCCCAAAGTATTGAAATTCGCCTGCAACTTGTAGCACCCAGTGTCGTCATTCCTCCTGTGGCGAAAGACTGCGGCACTCATGAACAATAATTGTTTCCTGTTATTTTACCCGCTTTGTGTTAACTTAACAATCTCTTACCGCTGGCAAAAGATCAAACAAACGTTTGGCCAAGAAAAATAAATGTCTTGTAAATAAACCGTTCTTACCATAAACAACGTAGCTTATTGTCACAACTGCAATATTTGTTTTCCAACATCGATAACGGGTAACTCATTAACAAACAATTACCTTCCAATGAGACATATAAAGTTCATAGTCAGTCTGTTAATAATTGGAGATGCCGCAACTATAGGCCACAGCTGTCTCCAAACAATCCACTGTACATTGTGACACAAGTTTATTAATCATTTTTTCACCAAGCATTACCCATCTATATCGGTTTGCCCATCTTCTGTTTCCTTGTATTCACGTTGCGAATAAATGAATGTAGCAGGTTCAAAAGGTGATATACAGCAACCTGGAACAACCAGTGGCTGATGTGGCGTTTTAAATCCCATGAATAACCAGATAAACGTTGATTCACGTGAATACAAGTTGTGATTCGGGAAACTGACTGCATGAAAACTGTGAATGAACAGCGTTTGCAAGGCTCAATGTATTTGTAGTGTGGTGACAAGTTGTAGTTGTGGTTGATTGTTTTCAAATATCTTAAATACGCACATACGGTGTTGGGTTACATTTCCGCGGGAGTGCTTTGTTTTCACATCTAAGTAAATTGTAAAGTTCATATCATATCCTCACTTTTGCTATGTCACGTTGTATAGATCAAACTTACAACAACTTAATCACATACATCATAAAATGTTCACGGTACTTCTCATTGTTCTTCAAGTTGATTCGCCATAACTTTTAGCAAAGTTACTTATGAGTCTGTTGCGTTATTTACATTTGTTTTTTATCAAAGTTAACGTATCTTATAGCTGTTTTTTGCAGGGACTGTATAGCTTTGTACAGAAAAAGCGGATTTCCTGATGAGCACAGTACAAGTTTTTGGAACTCTTCAAATCAAAGCAAATCCGTTAGAAACAATAACCTCACATAATAAAGATAATGTGATAAAGCCATCGATACCACGAAGCTGACGAGTATATTTTTGTGAAGAAACAGTAAATTTCGTACAAACAAAGTATCCCGATTCTATAGCCATAAACATGGTTTTTTACAGTATTGTGAGAGCCACAAGAAGAATAGTTGAGAGCCACATGCGTCTCTGGAAACCCGTGGTTGAGAACCGCTGTTCTAGACTAACAAGTGTTGTGGTTAAAAAGTTAGGGTGGAAATGTCGATCGTAATGTAATTGTAGATTTAAGAGTCAAAGTAAAGCTTTGATACGAAGATCAACAACAAATTACACACTGTAATAACACAAACTTGTTTTAAGCTTTATTTGAAGGGGACTTGGTCTCTTGTACAAATTCACAAAACGTTATTTAACATACGGTATCGTGCTAGTATTTTTATTGTATATTACTTTAGTACTGAGACGTTTTTTGTTTAGGTTATTTATTGAGCATAATATTGTTGTAGTCTACAAGTAAAGCATGCAGAAATATTCGTTTGTTCGAATCATCTTTCTCATACGACATGTTTCCCAATCGTAATTATTCATCGGTTCTGCATATGCAAGCTTGCATGTGATTGATTGCTCGTATGCGTTGTTACTTTCCATTGGTCGGTTGTTTTCGTCGTTGCTTCTGATTGGTTGCTGGTTTGCCGAAGTACTAAAGTCTTCATAAAAGGAGGGAGCTGGCAGAAATAACAGAAAATTGCTCATACTGATCCTTCTGCACATAGTTGAGTAAAACTTGTTACCTGGATTCGGGGCTTTGTTCTGACGTTCAGCCTTTTCTTTCCAACAGGGTTGACGTTGTTTTCTGTGAAATTTCAACAGCGTCAATGTATTTTTTCTTTGTTCAAGTACAAACAAGAAAATTAGGTTTAGATTTTATCAACATACCTCTTATAGAGCACACACCCTATCGTCATGAGAACGTTAACAAAAAATAGAGACCATCCAACGATTCCAACGGCAATCCATGGATTCGTGTCTGGATTTGATAAACCTGCAAAACATAGATGGATTTTTACATCAAACCTTCGCAATCAAGTTACGTTCGCTAACAGGTTATTTGAGAAATTTGGCTACTATATTTGGAAGTGCGATGTTGGTTCGGGTTTTTGTCGGTTTTTAATTGAGTTAAAACTTGTGTTGTTTGGCAGCAACAATATGACGTTGCATCGTTTGTTACCAAACACCGGCTAACCCCTATATAGCGTGTTTTAAATCCTGAGTTAAATACTGCCCGCTCTTTCAGTTATAACCACGTTGGCGTTTGTTATACAACTACGATTGTGGAAACGTTTGCTGTGCCTTAGTTACGACAACATTACCTGTCGTAGATTGCAGGTTGGTTGGAGTAGTGATAGTAGCTGATGTTGGTTGAGTCGTTGTTGCTGTTGTGGTGATACACGACCCTATACACTTGTAGTAAACTGGCTGGGTACAACTTGCGTTCAGTGGTTTTCCATCCAAACAATATCTAGTTCGTCTTAACCACCCAGTATTGTTACAAGTTGCATTGCAAGCTGTGTCTTTGAACCCTGTGTTACTCCTCAAGCATGCCTCTGTGTTGCATGGTTCCGTCTGAAACATGTTTTAGTTGTGTTTGCTTTTAAACCTAAATTATGCGTTTCTTCCACTCAAACCCACTTGTGAGCTTATGCAGTTTTTATCCGAACTTGCACAAACCCGAACTCGATATCTTGTTCCCAGGAAGCAATCTTTACTGCATGGAAACCATTCCGACCATTGTGTTGTGACGTTTTGACCTGTTGCAGTAAAGTTACAAACGAAACTGATAAACGTAATGTTAACCACATAATGCTGCAAGGTTTTATTAATACAACACTATTACGACAGACTTTACACGTTGAAAACATTTTTACATTTGTATCATTCACATAGTCACGAAACTACTTGAAAATTTTCCATCATTTTATCACCTAATTATTGGTTAAGTTTCGTGCAATTTCTACATTTAAACCCATTTTTAAACCCTGCATTGAGGTAACTTTCTCTCCCATCTGCTGTTAACGATATCGTCGCTAAGATGCAGACAATTTTTGCAAGTTGACAGGTAACCATCCTGCCAGTATGTGTGGCTGTACCAATATCAAGTCGTTTCAATAACACGGTATTCAAGCAAAATCTGTTTCGGTAATTACCCCTGTTAGCAATAATAAATTCCAACGAGAAAAGTTGCGCAACTGGGATCTTGAGTACGTGTGTTTTTATTCCCACAAAAAGGTTGAAAGTGATTGTTTAACAGTTACTTGTACATAAAATGCTGTTGGATATCTTCTATAGTCATTTTGCCCTAAATCCTTTCTTGTGACGTTACATTAACTGCAAAGTCCTACGTTCGAATGCTTATGACGTCATGGGGTGAAACACCGGACACGCGAATGTAGTCGACAGGTTAGAAAAAGTTTACAACTAACGTTTCTTTTTAACTTGACGCGTAACAACGGCAAGGGTTTAAATTGTGGAATCTTGGATTTCAATGCTATGCTTTTACCAAATATGTAAAATGTTTATCGAAAAAGGCTTTTCTCATTGTATCCAACTGTTAAAAACCAACATTTGGCCGTGAAAAACTTGTTTTGAAAGGATGGAATTTAGACAGAACTGATATTAAGAAATTATGCCACGGATGACTGCTTTATTCTCGCACTAAACCCTCTTTAAAGTGTCCCCTAAACGTTCTAGACCAGTGGTTCTCAACCTTTATCAGTATCAGAGCCAAATGTAAGACGTATTGGCACAAGAGATTCTATAGCCATAAACATGTTTTTTTACAGTATTGTGAGAGCCACAAGAAGAATAGTTGAGAGGCGCATGCGTCTCTGGAAACCCGTGGTTGAGAACCGCTGTTCCAGACTAACAAGTGTCGTGGTTAAAAAGTTAGGGTGGAAATGTCGATCGTAATGTAATTGTAGATTTAAGAGTCAAAGTAAAGCTTTGATACGAAGATCAACAACATATCACTCACTGTAATAACACAAACTTGTTTTAAGCTTTATTTGAAGGGGACCTGGTCTCTTGTACAAATTCACAAAACGATATTTAACATACGCTATCGTTCTAGTATTTTTATTGTATATTTCTTTTGGTACTGAGACGTTTTTTGTTTAGGTTATTTATTGAGCATAATATTGTTGTAGTCTACAAGTAAAGCATGCAGAAATATTCGTTTGTTCGAATCATCTTTCTCATACGATATGTTTCCCAATTAAACTTGTTCGTAATTATTCATCGGTTCTTCATATGCAAGCTTGCATGTGATTGGTTGCTCGTATGCGTTGTTACTTTCCATTGGTCGGTTGTTTTCGTCGTTGCTTCTGATTGGTTGCTGGTTTGCCGAAGTAGTAAACTCTTCATAAAGAGAGGGGCCTGCCAGAAATAATAGAAAAAATTCTCATACTGATTCTTTTTCACGCAGTGTATCGAAAATTCTTACCTTGATTAGGGACTTTGTTCTGACAGTTAACCTTTTCTTTTGAAGTGAATTGATGTTGTTTCCTGTAGAAAAATTTCAATAGCAATAGCTCCAATTTTTGTTTGTTTTGAAAAAAAACTTATTGTTTTCTAGACATACCTTTTATAGAGCACACACCCTATCGTCATGAGAACGTTAACAAAGAACAGAGACCATCCAACGATTCCAACGGCGATCCATGGATTCGTGTCTGGGTTTGATAAAGCTGTAAAACATAGATAGCGTTTTTATTCAAACCTTGGAAATTAACTAACGTTCGCTAACAGGTTATTTGAGAAATTTGGCTACTATATTTGGACGCGTGATGTTGGTTCGGGTTTTTGTCGGTTATTAATTTAGTTAAAACTTGTGTTGTCCAAACACTGGATTGCTTCTATATAGCGTGTTTTAAATACTGGCCGCTCTTTCAGTTATAACCACGTTGGTGTTTGCGTTTTCAACTACGATTGTGGAAACGTTTGCAGTTTTGGGACATTATACTGTTAATAATCGTTTTACTTTAGCTTATCTGACATTACGACAACATTACTTGTTGTAGATTGCTGGTTGATGGGAGTAGTGATGATAGTTGATGTTGGTTGAGTTGCCTTCGTTGCTGCTGTTGTTGTGTTACAAGACCCTGTACATTTGTAGTAAACTGGTGGATTACAACTTGCGTTGAGTGGTTTTCCATCCATACAGTATCTAGATCGTATAAACCACCCAGTATTGTTGCAAGTTGCATTGCAAGCTGTGTCTCTAAATGCTTGTTGGGTTCTGTTACAAGCTTCTGTATTGCATGGTTCCGTCTGAAACATTACCATTAGTTGTATTTGACTCAAAACCAAAACTATGTGTTTCGTCCGAACAAACTCACTTGTGAGCCTTTGCAGTTTTTATCCGAACTTGCACAAACCCGAAGTCGGGACCGGGTTCCCTGGAAGCAATATCCACTACATGGAAACCATGTTGACCATTGTGTTGTGACGTTCTGACCTGCCCCTTAAAAGTTTTAGTCAATTAGTTAAATTTGTCGGCGTAGTGCGTGTCCTGTA
>QXVZ01025899.1:0-35540 GCA_008931825.1 Phallusia fumigata
ACATAGGTAAGCAAGATTCTAACGTATTGTGTGGTATTTGTGCAGAGTAATAGACAATAATAGGAACGGACTTTAAGACTAGCTTAGTTAAAAACTTAACTGCCAGGGAATTTGTGTTGAGTGAATACATGTTATTGCAAACGTTTCGTCAATCGCGTTGTCATCATCACTGCATAATGACGAGATGCTTAAAATCGTGCATTATATGCACAAATGAGGTAAAGACAATCATATTCAACACTGTTTTTTTGTAACTAATTTACAGGAATCATGAACTCTATTGCGCTGATCGGTCCCATGCTTGGGTATGTTATGGGCGCCGTGTTTCTGAAAGTATGGGTCGATGTGGGCTGGGTGGACACAGGTAAAGAGATTTACATGCGTTTTTTGTTGTTGAAATTTACCACCGACTCTTCGCCATCAGACACTGTTACAATCAACCCGCGGCATACGGCCTGGGTCGGTGCATGGTGGCTCGGGTACGTGATCGCAGTTTTCTTGATGATCGGAGCCAGTTTGCCCTTGTGGTTTTATCCGAAGGCAATAGAAAAAGAAAAGGAAGATGGCAAGGTAAAATATTAATATTTTTTGCCGAAGGCAATAGAAAAAGAAAATTAGTTATTTCCGCCGGCCACAAATTTCTCATTTGGGACCCTTTGGAGGGTACGTAGGTATATAGCGGATTACGCCAGACCATGTATAAAGCTCCAAACAAAAGATGTTGTAATATGGCTTTAGTTTAAACTAAAATGATTTTTTTGACAGCTTTACAAAAAAAATTTGATTTTTAAAATGCATACGTGTCAATACACGTTGCCACCAACTATATAGCAAATAAAGTTTTGTGGTTTAAGGCGCCTGTACAGGTTTCCGATGCTACAACTGCATCACACTGCAAACACTTGGTCATAGTTTTAGCGGATTAGCGTCCTATAGTTGCCATATACAAAGATACCACATACGTGCATTATTTGCTACCATATCCCTGTCAACATGCTACTCAAACAAAAATACGGCCTTTTTGCGTGTTGTACAGCGTTGCATGTGTTAAAACATATAATGCCGTCTCAGGCGATATTAAATGGCTGTTTAACATGTTTTTAACAGCTTTAGTATCAGCACAACACTTACCATACAAAGCCACGACTGTATTGGAACATTATTTGTAGAACTTATGCTACCGCACATGTTCTAGTGCAGTGATCCCTAACCTTTTTCGTTGTCGGTGCCCCTTTGAAATCATCGTTTCCAGGAAAGTAATTTTGTTTTCATGTTCAAACAACAAACCATTCTTGGGTACGAGCATAGAACCCTTGCTATACACTGATAATGACAACAGATTGTCTGAACATGTGCAACAAAATGTATTCACTTTATGTATGTAGTTCTCTAGCTGTTACGTTTTTAATTAACCTGTCCCAGTGCTTTCCGATATGTTTCAGTAAAACTACACGCTTGCACCATCTATGGTTGTATGACTAGCCACATTAACTTATTGATAAGTCGGCCAATAAAACTTCATTTTTGTCCTTTTACTCAGACCAATGAAACAGTCCAATCGCCAGCACTTCAGGAAAGCGAAAAGGATTCGGATGTTAAGGCATCTTACAAACAAAACGCTGTCACAAAGGAACTGAGGTGACATTTCTATGCCATGAGCCCGAATCTAGATTTACTTGAATGCAAAAAAAAACTATTTTCCCAGAGGAATGTTGTCTGCACTAAAGAAACTTATGCACAACACGCGGTTTGTCCTAGTTGTATCATCCATCACTTGCGAATGGTTCAAAATCTCATCAGTGTCCACTTTTATTGTTAAATACCTTGAAGTGGGATTTGGTAAATCAGCTGCAGCGAGCAGCTTTCTCATCGGTAAGTTTGATTGTAGTGGTTTTTAATCATGTATAAACGACATGTTACAAAAAGGCATGTTTTAGTATTTTCTTGTTAACCAATCTCTTTATTTTCAACAAAATTGATTTTTACGGTAAAAAAGAAATTAAAGAGAAAAACTGTGGTGGCAAAATCAACAATAATTTGAAATATCTCGAAATGTGAGAGAACAGTCTTAAATGCTGACAGAATCAGTCGGTATAATACAAAAGGAATATATATTCAAATCTATTTGTATAAGGAACTGACGATGCCAATGTAGGCGAAATACATATTCCTTTTGTATTATACCGAATGATTCTGTCAGCATTTGAGACTGTTCTCTCAAATTTCGAGATTATCATTAATTTGTACAGTGATCGTTGGTAAACATGGCGGCTGTTGGAGGTTTAGATATTGCTTATCCAGGACATTCTAATTTGAAACATCATTTTAGGCTAAAAAACAAACACTAAACAATTTAGTGATTTATCCCAAGCTACCAGTTGAAACAAACAACGTTTTTTGTTTCTCTGTAAGTGATCATCTCCTTTGTAAGGTGCTGTCAACCTGCCGTTTTTGGTACTCGGGACCATTACCGGAAGCTTTATAGTGAAGCACTGGAAACTGGGAAGAGTTGACATAGTAAGATTGATTCTAGTAGTTTACTTTCTCACCCTGGCAGTCTTCTTCGGATTCTTGGCAGTCGGGTGTGAATCAATTGACATGGGCGGCTTGACTGTCCCCTACCCAACCAGGTAGGGTCATAATTCCCGTTTGGTAAAAACAAGACTTTTACTATTGCCACAAACGCAGTAAATCAGGAATTCTGGAGAAAACGCCGGTCAGTGAGTGCAACGCGGCTTGCAACTGTGATGAGAACGTTTACACACCCGTGTGTGGACCTGGGCAGATCTCCTACGTGTCGCCTTGTTTTGCCGGATGTTCCGACTCTGTCGAAGAGGGAGGCAGAATTGTGGTTAGTTGCGACAAAACAACTTATATCAATGTTGGGTAGGATCTGCGCAGTCAGAACGTTACAGGTAATTTCACGAGTGTTTGCCGAAAGAAACTAATGTTGTCTGTGCATTAGCAAGATCTGTGTGCTGTTCCTGCACACAACTTCAATGGATCTTTAATTAAATGTTTTGGCAAGTTGTAATGCTATTTAAAAACTTATTGGTAGAAAAAAACGTATCCAAAGTTTTCCAGTAAATTTAAAGGACGTCGTTGTTATCTGCATAGCCTAAACAAGGGTCTGGAAAAGTACTGCTGCGCATGAAATGCACAACATTACGGACAGGTCAAAAAAACGGCTATTGTTACAAAATGTGTGGCAATTTTTAAGAAAGTTTGACGTCATATTATGGTTGAATGTGGAATATATTTCGCAAAATAATGGCGAAGTAATCTTAAGGGAATTCCTATGCATAAATCTTTTGATGGTTTTGACTTTTGGTGCTATATACTTTGACAAAAATCTGATGTGGGCCACATTAAATAGTCTAGCAGGCCCCATGTGACCCGCGGTGCACAGGTTCCCTACCCCTGGCCTAAACGGATTATTGTTTTTGCCAGAACTACACGTCGTGTGCATGTGTTTCAAATTTACCTGAAGATCAAGTGGTTTCAATTGGCCGCTGCTACACCAGCAAATGTGAAGGCCTTGCAGAGGTTGTCATTGCACTGAAAACCTTCATGAACTTCATAGCGGGGGTCGCCGCCACACCGTTGTTTGTCCTTCTCATGAGGTTCGGCGTTAATTTCAATTGTATGTCTGTTGCACAAAGTCATGAAAGGAATACATTGATACAAAATGAATTGATACTGAAAAGCAATTTCAGACTTTGTTTTTATTTTTTTAGTCAATAAAAACACCGTTTTACAGGTTTTCTAAAACACATTTTGATTCCAAAAACAAACTCTGGAATCACTGTTCAGCATCAATGCTTTGAAATAAGTTTAATTCCATACAGTTTAGGAATGATTTTTGTTCTATACCCCATTGAAGCTGACATTAACTTTCAGGCGACTAAGCCAAATTTTGATGTTTTGTTTGTGTGGACCACCAGAGTAAACTTGCCATATTAACTGTAACAGATCTCTAACACCGGCGGATAAAGCGTTCGGTATCGGAATCTGCTTTTTCGTCAGTCGTTTGGTTGGATGGATCCCTGCTCCAATCCTGGTCGGTTTCGCAATTGACAAATCCTGTTTGTTTTGGACAGAGGCGGATTGCGGTGGTCGGTCATACTGCAGGGTAAGCATGCGTTACGTTGCCAAGTGCAGCGTTCAGACGGCTAGTAAATTCTGTTACAACTGTGTACGGTGCGTGACACGTACGTTGTCACGTCGGGCGTGATTTTTGCTGTGCGTAATGTACCGGACCAACGTACTGTACTGCCATCTATTAATAAGGAAAGGAAACGGTATGGAACGTATTGAATTGTGCGTACCACATACCACTGTTGCGAAGCGGGTACCTTACCATACAATTCACAGTGCTGCCATCCTTGCCAAAGTCTATTTTGCTGTGTTTTTCAGCTTTTCGACAACGATCTTTACCGCAGAAGTTACGCTGGAATTCTCATTGCCGTTAAGTTTGTATCGACGTGCTTTATGTTGTACCTCTATCGGGTGGTCTGTCGCAGCGCCAAGGAGGAAAAACGCAAGGAGGAAGAACAAAAGTCTGACGCGGAACGCCAAACTCTCACCCCTAACGGCCACGAAGCAGTGGACAAGGACAAAGAAACAGTTGTGTGAATGATTCGATGTTGGTATTTGTTATTATTGTTGTTTTTGTCATTGCAACCACACCGAATTTTTTTTTCGCAACAATACGTTTGTCGCCCTATGCATAAATCGACAAAGTTGCAACAAAACCAATTTCCAAACATGTTTTGTCTTTGTCCGTTTGGGGTATGAAGAGAAATCTGCTCTTTATAACAACCGTGGCAGGGGTGGGCGAACTTAATCAATGGAAGAGTCACCTGCGGAAAACTACAAACACCAGCGAGTCGCAAAATCAGTTAACAGTAGTGTCAATGCAGGTACAATAAACAATACAGAAGACAATATTTATCAATATTTGGTTTTTGTTTGATTTCCCAGTGTTTTAAAATCTGGACAATGTGTTGTTAAAGCTGTGTGAGGTAATAACTCTATCAATTTGGGATACTATTATTCAGCTAGAAGAGCCACAAAAACATGTCGTCAAGCCACATGCGGTTTGAGAGCCGCGGTTGCCCACCGTTTGTATAGACAGATGACTGACTCAATATAGATACATAAAGATATCACACAAATACCAAACAAATTTCAGCACTGGTACGTGCTGATCAAAGCTTAATTGCACCTACAAACATGTACAAATTGTGCTGAAGGTACAGGAAAATAGTAAATAACATGTCATGTTCAGGTGTTAAGAATGGTAAATAGCTTCGGCATAATAAATGTGTATGTGCTAAATACACTGTTGTTGCCAGGCATGGTATTTAGAAATTTTGCTCTTTTGACTGCAATCAGGCGACGTTTCGGGGTCTAATTTGAGACGTCTTCCTCGGGACAATTATTTGAAACCAAGTCCTTCCGGCGTCATAGCGCTGTGGGAAACAGAAAACCGCTTTGCCATAATTTGTCCACCAAACGGCGTAAGACGTGATGGCAACAGGTCACAAAGGTTCGCAACAGCCAAAAAACACCTAGACAAACAAATCAGCCGATCAAAATTGTGGAGCAAAGGTCGAGGAGAGTCCTGTCACCGAGCATCGCCAAACCGCAGACACAACTACTGGTCAATAAGAGAAAATTAATTTTTAACCCGACTCAAGTGTCAAAACGGGACGCACAAAATCATGTGGACCAATCTAGTTGACACCTTTACGATGAAGTCGACTGGTTAGTTTACTCGTTCTGCAGCCGCTGTACCATTTTCGAAGTGCAAACAGTGCAGTAGTCGTTGAGAAGGTGCAACGTCGCGGCGTCAAGACACCATGAGAACCAAAAGCTGCTTTTTCTCACCGCGGACTTTCGCCATATGGATTGGCTTGATCGTGTTCACGCAGGTAAACCGGACCTTTTAAACATAGCCAATACGTAGACTAATTGTCCAAAAATAACACTTGAAAAACGTTTAGTTTTAAACATATTATCTAGAGTGTTTGCATACATAGTGAATACAATATCATGCCGACGTTTCAACCATCGCTGTGTTCATTCTCAATGCGAAAATTGCTCTATATACAATCTCTCTGGCAGTAATGTTTTTAATTATGCTTCTCTTTAAGTCTCTGTATCTTGTGCAATCCTTTAAAACGCTGCTCCCAAATTTACATTCATTTAGGCTTATAGTTGGAAATATGTTTATTTTTTGGTTATGACTGGGGCGCACTATCTAACTCATTAAAAGAAATAATACACTGTCCCAGGTCTTTTTGACGCAATCAAATATGGCAGCAAGAAGAGTTATCGAATATGTCAGCACGGCTATAAACCAAGGCCATAAAACGCGTATTGGCATTTAAAACAATGAACGCTTATTACCTTCGCCTGCGGCTTGACTAGACAATTTCATGTTTTTCTTTAACCTCACATATATCGACTGAGCCTGACCTAACCATTTTGTCTTGTAGATATACAATGGAGCTTACACAAAAAGTGTCCTCAGCACCATTGAACGAAGGTTTCAGCTTTCAAGCACAATATCAGCAGTGATCGCAACCGGTTCACAAATTGGAAACTTGACTGTTATGTTGTTCGTGAGTTACTTTGGGCAACGGTATCACAGGTGAAAATTACACAACTCGCCATCTACGTTTCTCTTACGTGTAGCAGACTGTTGCACTGTGCTTCTCGAATCGACAAACAAAGTCGAACTGACGTTTAAACAGGTTTGAGCGTACAAACAAACCGCACATGCTCCATGACAAATAGACTTAGCATAGTCTTACTATAAGGCCACTATTGCCAAGCGGGCCAAATTTGCGTTCGTATGTGCTGGTACTGATATCTGAACCTATATTTGACATTTTAACTTTGAGTTTCTTGTGCATCTACAGACCAAGACTCATAGCTTCTGGCTGTTTGCTGATGATATTTGGCTATTTACTCTCATCACTGCCACAGTTTATAGGAGAGCGATATCAATTTGATGACATCTCGGTCAACGTTACAACTGAGGACGGCGTTGATCTCGTCACCTGCAATGCACAGTAACAAAATATGATGATTTTACTTTGAACCTGGCCCGTAGCTTTCATGGCATTGCGTTACCTGCAGCTCAGAAATTTTGTAAATCCATGTCTACCCAATGTTGATCACCTAAGGTTCCTGCATAAACCAAAATTACAGCCAAAAATATTTTCCTGTGACAAAATGTTTTAATTCAATTTTAAAATAACTATAAGGCACATCCATTAATTTGAGAATGCGGTTGGTTTGTTGCAGAGACAAAAATGTAACTGCACTTGACTGCAAAAATGATACAACGTCGGGAGAAACTTCAAATACCTACATACTCGTTATGTTCGGGATTATGATTTGTGGCATAGGAGGTTCCGCTATTCAGCCTCTTGGCTTTTCCTATGTTGATGATCATGCAACAGAGCACAACTCTGCGGTTTACGTCGGTAAGTTCATGAACGTTTTACAGTGCAATAGCGATCGGGTCGCATGAGTACGTTAGATGAGACACGGGGTTCGAACCCCCGACGATTTTGAGAGCGAATCCCGATCAGCTTTTTGAGAATTAATCAAACTTTATAAGAAACGCCAATAAGGCGCCTTCCAGGGATCAAAGTAGCTTATATAAATGTATTACACAATAACGTTTGATATTCATTATTTATCGGGTATACTTTACCCACATAACCAAGAACGTGACATTTTTCAGGGATTATAAACTCCATCGGGCTGATCGGTCCAATGCTTGGATATCTGTCAGGAGCCTTTTTTCTGAAAATGTGGGTCGACATAGGTTGGACGGACGCAGGTAAAGTTGCTTACATACGAGTATTGGGAATATTCATGAACCGGTAAAACCTAATTTTTCTTTCTGCAAAATCGCATTGACAGTTTACGGCATGAATGGGACAATTCGTAACGATGAATTGTGTTTTTTAGGCACAATTACAATCCAGCCACGTCATCCCGCCTGGGTGGGGGCGTGGTGGCTTGGATTCGTTGTCGCTGCCGTTTTGATGATTTGTTCGAGTTTACCTGTGTGGTTCTACCCTAAGGAGATGGAAAAAGAAAAGGAAGATGACAAGGTGAACCAGCAAGAGTGGTGTAAACATGTGAACGTCACATTAGCCGCACCTTGGCGCCATCTAGGGTGGCACAAAATTGAACCTATTGTTGTGGAACAGGCATATGACGTCACTAACCTAATTTTAATCGCCAGAAAAGTAACAAGAATTATACATCGACACGATGCTTAAAAATGCGTTTTGTATTTACCTCTACTAAACGTTTCTTTATTTGGCAAAATAGAGAAAAAGAGACTGTCACCTAACTGCTTGTAAAAACCTGGAGTAACTAATGGAAGTAACTTTTTTAGACATAAGCTTAAGATGCATTAAATCGTGTAGTAAACACCTCAACAACAAGAATGCTGAGAATTGACGTCAAAGTTGCATGTGTGCACTGCTGTACACTTGCAAGCACTTCCGAACCAACAAACAGTGCAAACAAAAATGTCACATTCAGTCATGTCTACAAATATGGGGATGCGATAAGTTCTATCACGCAACCGCTTAAATTCCTTGACCTAGTTGTAATGATTTATGCATATGGGCGTTGGCCGTAACGATACATATGATTAGATTGTTTGGGGCATGTTTCACCACTTTTTGTATGACAATAGGCAATAACTATCACTCCAAATATTGGCACACCGCTCTACGTTTTCTGATTTTTATCTATCAATGTTTACTTCGAAAGACAGTCAAGATATTTTGTAACTATTGGAAGTTTATTGGATTATTTGAAACACCTAGCGCAAATTGACATCCAAACATTCAAAAGGTGTTGAATTATTTTTGAATAACACAAACAAATATTTTTATGCATATAAACGATCTTAATTAATTTGTGATAATTCTAATGCCTGAATCTACTTGGAAAAGGATGAAGATGTGCAGACGCAGACCCTCCAGGACAATGACATTGAGTTTAACTTGAAAACATCCCATAAACATAACATTGTTGTGAAGGAAATGAGGTATCGTAGACTTGTTTGTTTTCAAGTGATTTACATAACAGAACCGGATAAAACATTAAACGTTGGGAACACTTTAAAATACGCTCAAGCATCTTTGAAATGTTATATTGGATTCAGTAAACAAGTCAGTCAACATACTTTTTTGCAGCGGATTTTGGACCGCTTTGAAGAAAATTTTCAGAAACAAGCGATTTCTGCTGGTGGTAGCTTCATGGACCTGCGAATGGTTCAAAATCTCATCCGCGTCAACTTTTATTGTAAAATACCTCGAAGTGGCGTTTGGTAAATCGGCAGCAGCGAGCAGTTTTCTAGTCGGTAAGAATTTACAAAGGCCAGTTGGTGGGTTTTATTTTCTTACGTGTAAACTTTGATTTGGTGCCTGATGCTAACCAACTTGTATTTACTGCGGTTGCATATGTATTGTAGGTGTTGCCAATCTTCCCTTGCTGGTTCTTGGAACCATTTTAGGAAGTTTCATTATAAAGCGTTGGAAACTCGACCAGGTTGCCATTGTTCGCTTGGTCCTGGCGGTGTACATCGCCAGCCTTGTAGCCTTCGTTGGTTTTATAGTAATCGGATGTGGGTCTATTGACATGGCTGGTCTGACTGTTCCTTACCCAACCAGGTAAGTCGTTGTCAAATTAAACATGATCGGTTTTCTTCTTACACTTGGTTAAAGTGAGACAGGGATGCTTGAGAAAACGCCGCTCAGTGAGTGCAACGCGGCTTGCGACTGTGATAAGAACGTTTACACACCCGTGTGTGGACCTGGGCAGATTTCCTACGTGTCGCCTTGTTTTGCCGGGTGTTCCGACTCTGTCGAAGAGGAAGGCAGTATTGCGGTTTGTTTAAAAAACATGACATTCACAGTGCGGACACTTGGTGTGCAATAACGTAACTCAATTTTTTTTTCAGAATTACACGTCGTGTTCGTGCGTTTCAAATTCACCCGAAGACCAAGTGGTTTCCATTGGTCGCTGTTACGCGAGCAAGTGTGAAAACCTTGCCGATGTGGTAATCGCACTGAAGGCGTTTACAAACTTTATAGCTGGGATTGCTGCGACGCCGCTGTTTGTCCTACTCATGAGGTAGCCTTTACAAGACCGACACGTTCAAATGCTAATCGGAAAAGTTTATAGTACTAAATAACTGTTTTTTACTGTTGCATAAAGGTCTCTTGGGCCAGAGGAGAAATCGTTTGGAATTGGAATCGCTTTCTTCATCTGTCGCTTGGCTGGATGGATTCCAGCACCCATACTCGTTGGATTTGCCATCGATGAAACTTGTTTGTTTTGGACCGAAGCGGACTGCAGTGGTCGCTCGTATTGCAGGGTGAGTCCAGTGTACACAGGTTTGACGCAATTACTGGAATCCATTTATGTGTTCTAATTGTTTTGTCCAGCTTTTCGACAACGATTTGTACCGCCTGTGTTTCGGTGGGATCCTGATCGCCATTAAGTTCGTATCGACTGTGATCATGATATATTTGTACCGGGTGCTGTGTCGCAAAGCCAGAAAAGATGAGCGAAAGAAGCGAGAAAAAGACGTAGATAAACTTCTCCTTTCTAACAGAAACGATGACGAAAAAAGGGACCTAGAAACCGTCATTTAATTTAAAATATAGTTGCTCTGTTGTTCGTTTTTATTGTTGATTTATATGGTGTTGAAACACCTTGCGCCGCGCTTACAAAAAATATCAAATGGTTCGCCAATGATGGTTTTCTCTTTAAAACTGCATTTTACAATAATGGTCTTTGTTCGTCACAAAATAAAGTTGAACGACGGAAGCAAATGTACATTGGTCCTATTTCTGACATGTTGTGATACTGTTTTTGATGAAAATGGCTCCTAACCAAGGTGGGCTAAATTCATCGGAGCAAGTTTTCTTGACAATAGTACAGAAGCAATTTAGGCCCTGCAAGCATGAATATAGAGGGATGGGTGTTTGGTGATGGGGGGTCAGCAGGAACACTGTACCGGGGAGCACTAGAACTACGGAGGAACACATGATCGAATGACCTTTTAAATAAGCGTTCACATGTATTAAATTCAAATGGGTGTTTGTTAAATGTTATTCAGTCTCATTTGTATTTTTACTTTCGAATGATTTTGCAAGTATTGGGGTCACCAAATAGGTTTATAACGCCCTGAACAATTTTAGAGGTTCTGCCTACAAAACATTACACACTTCTGTTTTTTATGGCGTAAAACTGTGTCATTGTTGACCCAAAGATAAGTGACGTCGGTAAATTACGAGCGTCATTGCCTCGGACGTGGAAAAAAATGTATTTTTTTGGTGTGCGACGTTTCCAATAGTCGGTGGACAAAGCCTCAAGCAAACATGTTTTGCAGGTGGTTTGACAAAGGTTGCATATAAGTTCGAGAAGAAGTTGCTCAAAACAATTAGGAAAGCGTAGTGCGAGTATGCCTGACCAAATCATTAGGCGAAGTCATCTGATTTGAAAACGTAGAATATTTGCTTAGCTTTATTTAAAGCGGGCATGCAGTCGATAAGTTCCTTGATTAATTTTTAACTGATGTAGGTGGCTTGATGGCAACTGTCTGATCGTAGTTTTAGAAAGTACTTTGCAACGCGCCGTCGCATCGGCATAACGCTGTTACATTTTTTTCAGAGTGTTAGCCAGATCGCAGTTTTACAGAACTGCATAGCCTGTATAAGTTTAGTCTAAATTTGACCGAGTAGTTTGAAAACAAATATGAATACGAGGAGCTGTTGCTTTTCTGCGCGGACATTTGCCGTATGGGTTGGATTGATTGCTTTTGTAAAAGTAGGTTTTTGTGTGTATTTGTAATTTACGTAAAACTATAATTTTAGGAAATTCATAAGGTGAGTTTATTAAAGATATAACTTCCAGAAAACTTGTATTGATGCACTAATGATGACAACAACGATTGAAACGTTTGCAGTACAACGTATTTATTACACACAAGTTCTCTGGCAGTTATGTTTTTAACCGTATCTTGTGTTTAAGCCCATATAGTAAGAATTTGTATCCAGTTGTCGTTTAACACACTTGGTTCCTATATTCATGAACTAAGACTTCGAATGCTTTTGTTTAGATTTTTGCTGGTGCGTACACAAAAAGCGTGTTGACATCGATTGAACGAAGGTTTCAACTTTCCAGCACGACCTCTGCCCTCATTGCAACCTCTGCGCAAATAGGAAATCTAAGCGTCATGTTGTTTGTCGGCTATCTCGGACAACGCTTCAATAGGTCAGTCCCACTTCACATGAAATTGAAACAGGTGCAAACCACTACTTAAATAAGTGGTTCCCAACCTTTTTGATGCATTCCCCCGTATGCTTATTTTGGAACTTTACTTTCCTCCCTTACTAGACAAGAAGTGATAAAAGGTAATATTTAAACGTTTGGAACCACTTGTTTACCTGAAAGAAATATTACACTTATCATGGATAACTTAATGTTTTTATGATTTTAAGACCGCGATTGATTGGCATAGGAACTTTGCTGATCGTTGTGGGATATTTGTTATGCGGACTACCGCAGTTTATCGGTGGACGGTATAACTTCGACGACATATCAGTCAATTCAAGTCAGCAAGGTTCGAACCAACCATCTATTACATGTGATTTGCAGTAAGTTGCCATCAATTGATGTACATTTCCAGTAACCAAACGTCAACAACTTTTCTTTGCTAGAATTCCTGCGACCACAGCGACATCCGAAGGAAGCTGTGACGCTGAAACCGACGACGCGTCGTCTTCAAATTTGTACATTTTAATAGTGGTTGGAGTGATGTTGACAGGGATCGGGGATGCGCCGCTTTTACCACTTGGTTTTTCGTTTGTCGACGATCACGCGTCTTCACACAATGCCGCGGCATACATTGGTAAGTTTGCTGCCAAACAACCCCGGGCGTGCTGCAATAAAACTGTCCGAGTTACGACGTTTCAAGACAGGCCCATAGGTCCAAGGCAATATAAAGTGTTAGAATTTTATTGCCTATAGCGTTTTATTGATGGTGAAATGTGCTGCCAATGCAGCGATGGATCCAAATATCGTAGTAGATATAATCGTTGCGTCATGGCCCTCAACATGCAAAAATATTTACCTTTAAAATGTGGTAAAATTGCAAAGTTGCAGTAGCCGATTTACATCCAAAGTGCTGCGTCATGCTTTCGTTGCATAATGTCGCTGCACAAGGGCCATATGTTGTTCGAGCTTGTAAAAACGTGTTGAGACACACCACAGAGGATGTTACAATTTTTGTTTTGCGCACATTAAATCCGTTTACATTCTATTTGACTGCCATGTGACGCATTAAATTCCAGGAATCATACAGACCATTGCTTTGCTGGGACCGATAGTTGGATTTGTTGGAGGAGCCGCGGTTCTTAAACTGTACGTTGACGTTGGATGGGTGGATGAAGGTTTGTTTTTACTAACCGGTGGTACTTTCACTACTGATATCACAGATACGACCAACAGCGTTTAGAATATTTTTTCAATTGTAGTCATTAATTCCATGAAAACATTTTTAACTGTGTTAGCGAAACTAAACTGGCCAGCTTTACATGATACTCATAATATACTGTACGACAATTTATAAGCTTTTTTCGAACGATAACAAGAATAATTTAAGGGAAGGAAGTTGTAATAAAAATTTTATCTATTAATCAAAGCGTTATGTTAAGGAATATTTACTTCAACTCAATAAATTGCACCGACCTAAAAATAAACGTTATCTTTCGCACAGACTCGGTAACCATTGATCCCCACCACCCAGCATGGGTTGGAGCCTGGTGGTTAGGTTTCTACATCGCTGCCGCGGCGATGCTTGTCTTCAGTTTGCCTGTTTGGTTTTACCCGAAGACTATGACCAAGGAAACGGAGAAGCACCAGGTTATATTCCGTTTTAAACTTGCTGAGAAAACAGATATGTACAAAAGGACTGCCGCAAAAATTGTTGGCGTTTAATACTTTTGCAAATAATCGGCGACAGTGTGCCCTAAAAAACATTAGTGTATTTAATAGTTTCGGACTTTAAACAATACTGGTTAGGCATCGTCAGGATAAAGTCAACACTACTTATCTTTTTTTGCAGAAAGACCTTTCCGTCACCGAAAAACAAGAAGATGAAATGGATTTCAGAGATAGCTACAAGCAAGATGGCGCTATCAACGACTGGAGGTGCAATATAAACTTCACAAAAATATTTGTAATTGAGAAATATTTTCAAAGCCTGATCATTTCTTAACAACAGTTGCCTTTTAATTATATGTGTTGGTAAGTCTTTAATGTTTTCAAATGCAGTGGGTTTCTCATCGCAACGAAAAAACTGTTATACAATCCAAAATACGTTCTGCTTGTTGGATCGTGGATTTGCGAATGCTTTAAAATATCCGGTGTTGTAACTTTTCTGGTAAAGTATTTAGAAGTGGGATTCGGGAAGTCAGCTGCAGAGAGCAGTTTTCTCGTGGGTATGTATTCGTGATTTGCAACACGCCCTACTGTTCTTACTTTACAAACAAAGAGAATTCTCTATTTTAGGGGCGGTTAATTTTCCCTTTCTGGTGCTCGGAACAATGGTAGGCGCCCTCGCGATAAAGCGGTGGAAGTTGGGAGTGCTTGCTAACGTACGACTGGTAATTGCAACGTACATAGTTACCCTTCTGGCATTCGTTGCTTTGATCATGATTGGATGTGGTCCAAGCGACTTTGCGGGCTTGACCGTGCCTTACCCGAATAGGTCAGTTTTGGTTAATTAGGAAAATAAAAGCCGATCAATACAACATTTGTTTTTGTAAAGCAGCGATTCTGCAACTTTGGAAGGAGCAACCACAGCTCAATGCAACACGGCCTGCGACTGCGACATTAATGTTTACACGCCAGTGTGTGGACCGGGCCAAATTACTTACCAATCGCCATGTTTAGCTGGCTGCACTGATTCCATTTACGACAAGGAAGGTGGAACTCAGGTAGGCTGTACGTAAAGTCGCATGCTCCACCGTCATACAATGTTTCATGTGAATCCAGAACTACACTTCATGTTCATGCGTCGCACAATCTCCTCACGAGCAAACTGTGACGGTCGGCAGTTGTTACGGAAGCAAGTGTGAAGACTTAGCGTGGGTGGTGATAGGCGTCACATCTCTCACAAATTTCGCTGCAGGTTTGGCTGCCACACCTTTGATGATGTTGGTAATGAGGTAAATAAAAAATCATGTTGCACCCACCACCGACAAGTCACAACCATAAACGCAACTCCTCTAGATCGTTGGGACCCCAAGAAAAGGCCTTTGGACTTAGCGTCGCGTTTTTCGTTTATCGTTTGCTGGGCTGGATACCAGCGCCAATCGTGTTTGGCTATGCGATTGACAACACTTGTTTGTTATGGACGCAGCAAACTTGCAGCAATCGGTCGTACTGTCGGGTGAGTTCAAATAGGATTTTGTCTTTAAGAACACTTTAGGCACATTAATATGAAATGAGCAGGGCCAAAAACCAGTTCGTTCATTGAAATAAAAACATGCACACTAATCAGATGTATTTTTGAAAATCAAACAAAATGTGCATTACATGTGTTTTTGTAAACTCTACATCTTTAACATCTAAAGAGGTAGAAAATAATGGAGTGGGCATTAAAATGGCCATTAGCAATAAATGGTGAAACACTTGACATAATTTTTAGACCTACGAGCCCACTGTAAGCAGACATGTTTATTAAAATTTTATTACTCACTTTTCAGCTTTATGATTCAAACAGTTTTCGAACNGGGGTGGCTGACAAGGTGACCCCAGGGTCTTCCCCCACCCCGCTGCTCGAAGAGCGCGAAATAAACTAAACTAAACTAAACTTTTCCTTGATTCCTAATTTGTGACATGTTTTGTTTTGTGTATTTTTTAAGTTTTTTCATTTAATCTTGCCAAGAGGGACCAGGCTGCTTGGTGTCCCCAATTTCATACCTGTTGTATGAGTCATCATTTTAAAGCTTTTGTCCTCACAATCTCACATGTTTACTTTGCAGGAATATGCACAACCTAGTTTGTTTGGGGCCATAACGAGGAGAAAAGTATAAAAAGGTGCTATCATACATTGCTTTGACATTCACATTTGTTTTGAAAAAATTTCTGTTTACAAAATTATGTTGCACAACATAAATCTATGTGCCAATATTTTAGCACATCAGACAAAAGACTCCCAAAGTCCTTTTCTAGTTTTGCAACTCAAACATTTTACTAGTTTTATAATAAAGGTGATTTTTCAAGTACATTAGTAATTCCCCACAAAATCATCCCCTGCTAGCACAATTATGGTATCTTTTTTGCACTGGGTAGTTCAGTCAAAACCAAATACATTTGCCATATCCAACCAACTCGTTGCACCTTTTGGTGCCTTAGAACTTTGAAGCAGTCATGTGTAACAGCTTAATAAACAGTTACCTCTGCAACAAAGGTTTAGGCTCAAACTACTTTTTTGTCACCTAATCTTTTTTGTAACTGGGCATTTAGGCAATGCCACAACTGTGTAGAGTTTTTCTTGGTATACCTTAGCCAAGTACAATAGTATGTTTTTGTTTTAAAAGAGAGATCTGTAATTAGACTGTTTGGAAAGAGCTGTGATATGGCTGACATCTAAATATGCGTACAACTAAATCATCCCAAATTTTGCTTCGCAAAACAAATCAAAATTTTACTTACTTTGTATATTTCTGCATGCTTACCGTCATTACGAAAATATCTTTTTCCTTAAACTGGTGAGGATGAACTTGGGTGATGCTGAACAAGTTAATGGTTTGGAAAACGTTTATTACGAACAATAAAGTGCGATTCGAAAGAGCCGTAACTTGATTTAATCTTAATTTTTCTTTATTTATTTTCACTGCACATAAACCAAACAGTACACGCTGCCAGTCCAAGAAGTTAAGTAGTTTGTGGCCAAACGTATACCGATAGCAGACATCATGGAAACGAGCACCACCCAGCGGCACTACGAGAAAAACTTAAGTATGTTTGCGTAGCAGTTGTCATACTGATGTAACCTAAATACATTTTTTTGTTATATTGTATTATATAAGTCAACATATAGCAGATAGACACACAGACAGAAAGTCGTACGGGTATAGCATGCACACGAATGTTTTTTGCCGGCAATTGAACCTCAAGGTGGCGCTACACCCTACTGGCGCGGGCCGCACAAATTTTTGCTTCAGGTGTATGAGAAGCATCGTTGTGAACTTGTGACTATCTTGCAAGCAACTTCATCATGTCGTAAATACCTAACAAAAATGGATTCTCATTGGCTACTTTTACACGTAAGTGCAATTGTGTCACTATGATTTCTTTCACCAGGCAAAATAAACTCAACTCATGTATATTCATTATGTATGGAAGACGAACTTTTTTATCTTCATGTGGCTTTGAAATAATCATACTTTTTAAAAATATTTAGCATTATTTTGCCAAGTAACGCAGTTAAAAGTAATCAGTTCTGTGAAATCACAGGCATTGGTTAAATAACAAGGCAACGCTAAACCTCTTTAAAATAAATAAAATTAATACATTCCTTGAAAGGACAATATATTAAAACTTAGACGTAGCCCTAGTAACGCTAACTTTATTGTGTGTTGTTTTGAGTGGGGTATTGGATACCATTAAACATCGTGGGGTTTGCAGGTGAATGTGGTTTACAATTTAATGTGAAGTTTAATACCACTGGTAAAATACTGTTTAAAACCGTTTTTTGTTTTGCTTTTACAGGAGTTTAAGTGGCGAACCTATTTAGCACTGTTTTGGTCATGGACAACAAACTTTGTTTTTCTACTTGCTTTTTTCTTTTTCTGGATTGCCAACCCTTGGAATCATATTCACATGGTTCATGGTATGACTACGTGTTTTGAACCAACCTGTCAAAAAATTAGGAATGTCAACACATGCATAGATTTTTACCACTTTTAACTCATACTTACCTGTGAATCCTTAACATGTTACACCAGGGCAAGCAAACTTCGCAACATTTTTACTTGTGGATTTATATAGTCACCTTAGGGATGCTAAAAAGATACTGTATTTAAGCAATAGTTTCTTGCTCTTTGTCTAATACTAGTGTAAAAACAGCCAACACTTTGTTCAAATAAAGCCCTGTTTTCAATGAAGTATTGTCATATTTGGGGTGAATTTGAACCCCCTCTATATTACAAATCCAAAAAAAACTTGATCACTCATTTGTCTGAATGTTCTCCATATGTCACTAAAGACTTAAGTTTTAAACTTTCAGTGTATTTAACCTTTTTATTAAATTTCAGATTATGTTCTTCACCTGTTATCATTTCAAGTGTGGTTCATAATAATCGCATTAGCATTTGTAAGTGCGNAAGTTTTAAACTTTCAGTGTATTTAACCTTTTTATTAAATTTCAGATTATGTTCTTCACCTGTTATCATTTCAAGTGTGGTTCATAATAATCGCATTAGCATTTGTAAGTGCGTTCTACATTGCATTATTTGCCAAACACTTTTCAGGTACTAGTAGTTGCACTTAGCTTTGTGCCTACTTATTTAATATTACCTCTTTGCTTTTTTTAAGTTGTCCCCAAGGTGGAAGTTTCTCATTACGAAACTCTTCAAAAATGTTTCAGTGGAAAGCATTTGCTCTTTGTGACATGCCATGGATTGCTGGCTGTTGTCATTTTCATCTTAGTATCTTTTTTGGCAAAGAGTCAGTATTCATCACCTCTTACTGACTGCTCTGCCCAATCACCAACTGGAGAAATGTATGTATGATTACCTGTAATTATGGATGTGTGTTTTTTTATCCCTGCAGGTTGTCCCTGGCCATTTGGCGGGATATATTAATCAATTTAAATGAAACTTAACAGGTGATAAATATGGTGGTTATCATGCTACACCCTAGAGTAGAGCTCCTTTATGCTCACCACAAATGAAAAGTTTCCGTGCCTCTGGTAATACACAAATCGAATTTAGGTATCCATTGTAACACATAGAATTTCCAAAAGTTTGTAGATTAGGCCATTTTTCTAGTTTTTGTTATGCTAGTAAACTCTTTCCTAAACAGATTTTATGGAATTTACCATAAATACCTGCCATAATTCTGACATACCTAGAATAATGCAGATAATTCACAACCGCCTGCAGAAACAATCATGCCATTAAAAAATTATTCAACTATAGGAACCAATGAAAAATTATGTGGTAACTTTATTTTAAATTCATAGAGTACATGGAATTGTAATGTATTAAAATCCACCCTACTAGTCTGTTACTGTAGCAAATTGTTTAGTCCTGACCATGGATGTGTCAAGTCTTGATGTCACGCATCACCATTTTGATACTGGGTGCCACACATTTGGTCAAGAACGGTAACATTTCAGGTTTAAAGAACACAAAGTCTTGTGACAGAGTAGAGCTCCTTTATGCTCACCACAAACGAAAAGTTTCTGTGCCTCTGGTAACACATAAATCCAATTTAGGTATCCATTGTAATACATAGAATGTCCAAAAGTTTGTAGATTAGGCCATTTTTCTAGTTTTTGTTATGCTAGTAAACTCTTTCCTAAACAGATTGTATGGAATTTACCATAAATACCTGCCATAATTCTGACATACCCAGAATAATGCAGATAATTCACAACTGCCTGCAGAAACAATAATGCCATGAAAAAATTATTTTACTGTAGACCCAATGAAAAATTATGTAGTAAATATACATATTTTTTGAATTGATTGATAGTGTACATGGAATTGTAATATGTTAAAAGCCACCCTACTAGTTTGTTACTGTGGCAAATTGTTTAGTCCTGACCATGGATGTGTCAAGTCTTGATGTAATGCATCACCGTTTTGATACTGGGTGCCGGACGTTTGGTCAAGAGCAGTAACATTTCAGGTTTATAGAACACAAAGTCTTGTGACCAAATGTTTTGGGATATAGTTTCAAACCTTATTTTACTACTTATACTGAAACAATCTTCTTCATAAAACTAAACCCACTGTTTTTTTGCTTTGCAAGTTGCTTCAATGAACATTGGTTGTTGTTACTTCTGTTCAGTGGAGTTGTTGGAACTGTCAACTTTATTGTCAATGAAAAGGAGCAAAAATATTGTTTGAGTTTTCCATTAGTTCAAGTATGTTTGTTGGTTGTCACTGTGTGGAAACTTTCTAACTGTTTACTTTTATTTACCACCATTTTTTAGCAAACACGACTTCTTTATTTGAAATGCAACTTTTCCACGATAATAAAGAATGCTGTATTTTCATGCACAAGAATACTACGCAATTTTGTAATCTTTTATTACTTCCTTGGATTTGTAGCAAGAGATTTGGTAGCAGGTTTCCTCGGACTTAATACATGGTAAGTTTGATATTTGGCAATACGTTTTTTGAAGAGTATTTCACCTTTACCTGCCACTTTCAGTGATTACCATGTAATCAGTGTATTGAACATATTTTCATTTCTGCCGATTCTTTGGACGCTGGTTTTGTGTGGGACTTTGCTATTGGTCTTGCATGATGTGTCTTGGAATTTATTTAATCTGTGCAACACAAAGGTATGTACACAGACACATTGGTTTGCTTGTAACATCAGCAAGATGACGCATATGTTTTTTGTAGCGATACAATTTCCTCGTCGAGTCAGTGTTCCCAGAGGATGCAACCAAGTTACTCACTGCCAATTTGAGCGAGAAACAACCCAAACTTGTACAGGTATTTTTTGCTTGGTTTATGAAAAACATTTCAGACATTTTCGCAGAGTTGGCAATGTACAGTGTGGTTTGACAATTTACACATTTCAACACCAAACTTTCGACAAAAATTATTTTGAATCCATTTTACAACTTCACATTTAGAAAAATGAATCTAATCTATTTAGGCCTAAGGTACCACATTAAAATGTACAACAAACAAAATTCTATGTTACAATGTTTTTTTTCATCCGTTCCTCCTCTTGCTTCCATTTTTCCACAGCTTTGATAAGTTTGTCGCTATAAGCTGACATACGCTCACTTTTTCTTTTGGAATGTTTCGGTGTAGGCATACTTAACTTTCCTTGATTTAAATCACCCTTCTTACCACTGCGCTTGCTGAGAACATGGCCAATTTCAAAGGCCTTAATAGATTTTGATCTAAGCTTTTTGGGAGTGGATGGGCGATCGCTGGTTTTGCTTGCTGACAACCTTTTTTGTGTCTCTGGCGTTTTGGTAAGGTTGGTAGTAGGTGATGGCAAAATTTGCGAATCCTCTTTTGTGTGTGTTGGAGAATGGATATCGACCGCAATGCTATACTGTCTCATGGAACTTGTGTGTGAAGAAAGGTTTGTGCGTTCAAGTGTTTTTGCTTTTTTATCCCAAGCCATTTGTGTGCTGCTCATTCCTTCACTACCCTCGAGATAGAATGAGTTGACACCACTTCTACGCTTTTCTTCAGGAATTGCTGAAAATCGCTTGAATTCCTCAGCAGTCATGCGGTGCCAGCGTGAATTTAAAGTTGGCAGTTCTCTTCCTATAGTTGACTGAAACTCATAGTAAGATTGAACTTTATCTGTTGCCTCCCAGTTCAGTTTTGTCAAGGAACCTGTGTTGTGGCGACATGTTTTCTTCGAAGTTCCACAGATTACACATATTTTGGGGCTACCACTGTGGTCTGAGTGAAGAGATTTGATGCTTGGTGTTCTTGTTACTTGTGGTGTTGTGCGATATCCCCATCCACGTGGCAAACTTCCACTGTACCCAGGACCAAGTTGGCCAACTGGAGGTGGTGCTGCCATTCGCAATTTGTCCATTGAACCAGCTGAATATTTCCTGTGGCTGCAATAAATTTGTTGTATTTTTATAGAGGTGCCAGCGCTGCACTATTATATAAAGCTATGTTAGACAAGTGATAAATAAAAAAAAACAACCAGAAAACAGCAGAAAATTGGACAGCAAGTCTAAGTACATAGCAACTTTAGCACTCTTTGCATGTATTTTTACCTCTTCATTCGCAGCATTGTACTGGTGACCGAGCTTGAACCAGAACTTTGTCGATGCTGTGTGTTGGATTGGAAGCTGTAATGACTGTTGCTTCCAGCGCGGTGAAAGTTGCTAAAAAATTACATAGTTTGTGCAAGGTACTGCTGCTACAATGCATTCAAGGATTGCTACCACTGTGTTAGGGTGGAGAAGACACAAAGTGTGAATAAACACATACTATGATTTTTTCCTGTGGAGTGGGGTGCTTGTGTGTCCCATGATGCTGGTGATACTCTTTTTAAATCTTTCCTTTGGTGTTAGGGTTGAATTATTTGCAGATCGTGAGGATGATATCTTATGTTGTTGCCATTTGTTGTTGATCACTCGGTAGGCAATTTCACGTACCTGTGAAAAAAGGGGGCGTGGTATTGGTACAAAAAAGATTCTACCATTTTTGCTATGTCATGTAATACCTCTTTATTTACAGCAGTGTAAAGGATAAATATGAACACTCCCTGTAGCCCATTTAGTATCACATGGATGTATTGAAATGCAATATTTGCTCTCTGGTTTTCAATGTTGACTAGAAATCCGATCAGCCAGGGCACCCCAAGAATGGGAAATAACACAAGTATCCCCTTCGTTGTATTCCTGGATACATAAATATGTATTGGTCTATTTGTTGTATGATGCACATTCTTTTTACCTTACCACAAGTGCTTGAAGTTTTGGCTTTTCTGGTTAGCTGGCTTCATTGTGTCTGTTTTAAGACTAAGTCGCAGCACAAAGGACACAGTGTGTGTGAGAATGAAGAAGTTGATCGCAAATATGAATATGAGCGGTCCTAGTGCTGACCATATCATATGGCTAGAAATACTTAACCAGCAGTACTCTTGTGTTGTGTTCTGAATGAAAGTCGTTCGCTGTTTATTTGCTATCAGTTAAATTTCTAGATGTGTTTTTACCTTTCGTAATGGACTGATTTCAACTCCACCCTGTTCGGATGGACAATGGGGCCCAAGCTTTTTCTCCACATAAGTGTCATTTGAAAATCCAATTGCTTTGAACAAAAAAAAAAACAGAAAGGTTTTCTATTGAAAAAATCAAAAAACAGCGGGAGAAAAGATTGAGAAATTGCAAAAAAAGAAAGAGGTTAGCAATTTAAAAATAGCAAATTAAAGGGTCAGAAATCACGAAAAGAATTGTTTAGCAATTGAAAATCAGTGTTGCAATGGTTTGTAAATTGGTCTTCTAATTAGCAGAAACTGTATTCAGAACACTACCTGAAGCAACCAGTACAATGAGACCTGGAACTCCCCAACCAGCTGCAAATTTCATCCAGCCCAGTCTTGTAGACTTCATACTTTTTATGACCAAATTGACATAAAGCACAATGCCCTCAATTAACATCCACATTCCACTTGCCAACATGAAATAGTGGCTGAAAATAAATCAAAGGCTTAGATTTTCATACATGACAAGATATTTAGTTAGATATGACAAGATATTTAGTCATCTTGGAATATACCTGAAAAACACAATGGTTCCACACAGTCCACTAATTCCATATGCTGCTTCACTTAGAAGTCTTATCATGTGAAAAGAGCCAAGTGCTGCCACAAAATTGGTGTGAACAATTGTTCTTTCCTTTGCCTTGGCACTGCTGGTGGAAACAGTTTTGGATCTTCGTCGAAGCACAAGAATTAGGCTTAAAAATGTAACCAGAAGACAGACAAATGACAATCCCTCCATAATGTATTCTAGAATCTATGAATGTAAGAGTGTTAACGGAAAATATCTTAATTATGTTTTATTTATTAAAAACGATGGTAAAAATATATTCAAGTAGAACTTGATGAGTGGAATATCAACTTTATTGGCTAAGTTGTTCTGCCACCTCACCTATCAAGTTTTGCATTGACAAAAATACTATCCGCTAGTGTTTGAATTTAATTTTTAACATGGAATTATCAGAAATTTGAAGTTGCCTTCTCTTAGCATCTCTACTAGCAAAGTTTTTCACCTGTATGACATTTTGATGGAACTTGGGAACAGTGAACGAATGCGGATTGACTTGAAACAAAATTGCAAACTTGGTTGTGTGATTGCAAACACAAGTAATTGAGTCCGAGCCAGAAGCTGTTGTGATGCATCCAGTAGAGAACCAATGGTGTGAGGTCTCATTCAAGTACTCGCAAGACAAACTATAATAAATAGAATTAGTGTAATAAAGCAATGTGGAGTAGGCGCAGTGAGTGCTTACTTTTTATCATTTTTCTTTATGGTTTGATTGAAAGATAGGGAAACCGACACATCTTCACCCTCTTCCGTATATGCAGTGACCGAGACAATAGATTCATTGTTTGCTGTGCATTGGAGAGCTCCCTCTTTGGTTCTGCAGATAACAAAAATTGTAATCCTTTCCTGATCACTTGTGTTTCCTTGAGCAAGAAACTTTTGCTCAGATCCAGTGGACCTGGTGAGTTGATCCAAATCAAAGTCACCATTCACCAACTTCAGAAAATTGAAAAAATCAAATAAAAAATTATCCAACTGAACTGCAATGAGGCAGGTCTCTTGACAGTTACGCATTCGGGCATTGTTTCACCCACTGAAGCTAAAAATGATACAAACAACAACTACAACAACAATTTTGCCTTTTAACCTACCCTTGAAGGATGGTGGAAAGTGTCACATATTCCACATACACCAGCAGGCTAATCTTTTTGTCTTCGATTTGAGTCTTCTTATCCACTGCTATCACTGTCCCACTTCTGAACTTAACAGGTTCAAAGAATGTTGATTTGTCTCTCTGTTAAAAAATGCAAAGAACAATAAAGTAAATTTTCCTGTAAATGATATGCGTATGCACATTTAATACTGGGATCTGTCCTGAAGCTTTTATACGGGTCAATAGTAAACACACTCTTATAATCACAGTGCCAGTCCTTCAAGAGGCATTATACCGAAACTTGCTAAATGAAAATGCTTCGAAAGGCGACTACTATTTGGTACAACACCTTTTGCCTGGTCTGGCAGACTGTAACTCATACATTTCAGGTTGAAAATAACAATTTTTAGCATATTCATTCTGTGCATACCTTAAAATTCTGTGCATACCTTAAAAATAAAACCATAAAATCCATTGTGTCAACCAAACATTAATAAACGTCCACACTGTGTCAAAAACATTCATGTCATATGACAAACAGCGTAGAAAGCCTAAGTTGGATGTGTTAACTCAAACCTTGACAAAGGCATAAAATATTCCTTTCTTGTTGAAATCCCAATTGACACCTTCGCCCTCAAGTCCCTTATCACGAAGCCACCTTTCCAACTGAGCATTAGAAAACAAAGAAATTTTACAACTTGTCAAATTATGTCAAACCCACTGCAGTGTTACCGAATTTGCGATGTGTATGGCCTGGGCTTTGGTTAGACTTGCATGGGCATTTTTTAGCTTGTCCAGTTGTTTTTGAAGGCTTGGATTGATCTCGAGGGCATCAGGAGGCAAAATTTCAGTAAATATTTCAGGTGCATGTAAAACCAGGGGTAAGTGTGGTGGAGGTTCTGTTAATTAAAACGTAAACACCCAATAAACCAAAACATCCAAATTTGTGACATTGCCACTGGTTCTGTGTCTTTCTTGCAAAAAAAATGTATTTGATTTTGTTTGGTCCGTAATAGTTTTGAAACTTTGAATTCCTTAAGCGGATATCTAACTTTATTGTGTCTGTACTGTTTTTAACAATTCCTAATGTTCAACAGAAACCAAAATGTTTATATTTTCAATGTATAGGTTTGTCAAACATTGTCTCAACAGACTTTTGTCTTTTCTTTTTCCAACTTTTTTGTTAAATTTTAATCAAAAATATTCTCACACAAAATTATGATTTTTCTAAAAACATGGAAAAGTATCTATTTTATTTAAAACTATGAAAAAAATGCAAATCATAAAGTACACACCTGGGTTGTCCCATGCAAAGCAATTATCTCTCTTTGTGTTAATCGGATTGTAACAGCAATTTCTTTGAGTACACAACTCCTTTGATATGCTTCCACTGCCACAACTTTTTGAAAGGTTGCATTCTAAAATAGCAGAAAAGTTATTTTTCCAAAAATTTAAAGTAAGCCTTAATAGCTAGTTTGCACTTCTTTAATGTTGCATATCAGAAACAAACAAATTTTACTCACTTTTCGGTTCAACTGACCCGAAAGCTAAAAATAATAGAAGCAGTATCTTACAACACCATTGGGAGACCATTTCATACATGTCATTTGATATATTCCTCCCCAATCATATCTTGTTTTCTGCTTCAACAAACAAATGACAGAAACTAACTTCTCGATTCACTTTACATCCATAACGAACAAAAGGGCTGAAAATAAATGTGAGGCACGCCTGGCAGTTTTTGACACGTACTGATACCAACTAAGGGCTCGATTATCCACCAAGACAGGATGTTGCATCAGAAGATTAATTGATCCATCTGTCACGTACAATGTAATGCCATTTGATGCGTCCAGTTTATTTTTGGGCACAGCGCATCATGCTGGCTGCAAAAAGCTTGTCATGTTTTATGTGATTTTTATTTTTTTAGCATTTGGCTTTCCAGTATCTGAGCCATGTCGCTTGCCACTCAGCAAATGTTCGAAAACAAATATTTTCCTTGGAGAGTGGGGGTGTTGGCAACAAGGCTTCGAAATGGAATGTGATTGCCAACGAGTGCTTGCTTTGTATCAAAAACTTAACCAATGCCTTAACTGACCACAATCTGAAACATTCAAGTATGCTGATTTTTAATAGTTGTTAACCAACAACCAATATACAAATCGTTGTATGGACAAAACTAATGTTCTTGTGTTTTTGTCTTTTAGGCCATTTTGATAATGATCAAAAGGGCATTTCCCGTCTCTCTTCAAAATCATCCACCTCTTCTCAGTCTAGCACAGGTATAGTTTAATTTTTTTTTTATTAAATACCCCAACATCAATAAATAGAGCTTAAAGCTGTGGAATATCGGACAAGCAAATATTTTCCAAAGGATTGTGTATTTTAATTTGTTGTCATCAGTACTTTATATGTTTGCGATCAGATGAAAAATCTCCGTTTTTATCTGTCTCCACGCTGCGTCGACGTCCTCTGAAATCCGATGGGAGCAACTCTCCAAACATGTCTTACTTTGACGTAAGTGCAGATTGCAACAAATCAAAACAGTTTAAACACTGCAAATTAAACGCAATCTGCTTGAGTCTGGAGCGTTTTGATTTTTCTTTTGTCTGTTTTCGTGTTTCACATGGAGTCACCAAACTATCTCCATCCAACAGGTGTCATCTTTGGATGCCACTGCAACAAACTTGGGTAATGTAAACTCGCCGTTTCGCAATGGGCCGAACCTGGTTATCCCCACGCCCAAATTGTGGACTCGGCAACTATACAAGGTAGTTTGCGCCAAGAAAAATTATCGGAAAACGCATTAAACTTACTGGCGAAAATGTCTTTAGGGTAGCTTCAGCAACTCCCCGATGACACAAAGCCACGATAGTTGCAACGAAAATGTGAGTTTATCTTTCACTTTTTGATGTAGAATCGTTTTCAAAATCCCATTCACACGTCTTTAGTGTCCATTACAGCAGGTCAATTGTTCCAAACCGGAAGAAAAGTTTAGATTTTTACTTTTTCAATTATTTACAAGTGAATTTTTTCTTTCATTATTATACTTTATATCATTTCTTGTCTTGTCAGTGGGGGAGGGATGAAAGTTTCAAATATTTTCAAATAAATGGGGAAAGGTTTAAAAAAGGTTGGGAACCACTGTGGTAGGCTAATACTTTTCTTCGTCGCGTAGCAAATTCGGACATCCATAGCGTTTTTTTCGAGCGTTTTTCGTCATATCTGGTTATTTGAACCGTATATTAAAAAATCCGATCCGGCTTATAGTCTTTATTTTCCACCAGGTCGACCAGCAGCAGTTGAATACACGAGTAAACGGATTCCTCGCAAGGATCGAAAAGTCGATCAAGAAGTTCTCCATCGTTTCGTACTTGATTAAAAAGGTGAACATCGCGGCGCTGAATCGCGAAAAAGCTATTTCAGAAACAATTTCCAGCTAAGCGCTACTAATCGTGACTGACCATTTCCTACGTTCGCCTTAAAAAGCCCCGCTCGTTTCTTAGATGCCAGACCGCAACGCTGCCAACTTGTTTTCCGGGCGATGCGTGTGTAAGTGGGCACTGCAGAGCATTTCGGTTTTGGTGGAAGCCTCATTTACCAAAGACGACTACGGCGTGGTGCAGCGACGTCTTGATGAGATTCTTGCCGCCTTGCTGGATCTACACATTGTAAGCGACTGTTCCTTAACACGTTCTTTACAAAACAGATTTAAACACAGATAACAAAAATTTGTGTCAACCAATCAAGTTTTCATTTTGTTCACAGCGCCCAAAAAAACAAAACAGTGCACATGAATAATAATACGTTTCACGAAAACGCTGGAAACAAAAAATGGACTAGCCTGAGCCACTAGTCTATTACTTGTCGCTGACCCTATCTATTTGAAAATTTCAAATCCAAATTGAAGTCACTCGAGCTTTGTTAAGGAAAAGGAATCGGTTTTTAATTTTTTTCGAATAGGAATACAGCACACGAACGATGCGAATATTTGAAAACGCTAACGATGGCGGCGAGTCAACTAGTGCAATTTCCGCGGGCAATAATTGGAAACATGCCATGTTTCGTAGCCAAACTGTTTTCGCGCCAATAATACAACTTTTGACAATAAGCTTCTCTTGGTTAACATCGTATCGCTGGTGCGTGGTAAATCCAACCACTTCTAAACGCGTCGCATGGAAATAAGTTTAGTAACACTGGAGTACTCTATGACGGTTGATGTTACCTGTAGCGTTTTACCCGTTGTTACGCCTCTTACAGCGACAAGTAGCTTTGCGCTGCTTTGGCGAGTCATTGGATGACAAGTGTTTCACAAACTAGCACTGGTTAGTATCTTCTTATTGTCCAATATTGTCATGCACCGTTAGAAAGCAAGTTCCAGCTGACACTATAAGTTCGGTAAGAATTACCTTTTGAACCAGTGGAGTTTAAATTACTACAATGTGGCGGACCCAAAAAGGAAGGGGAAATCTTCGCACAAAAGCAGTATTCGTTTTCTACACAACTGAATGAAATAGTCGAAACACCTTTTAAACGTCTTTTATTTTTCTGTCCAGGCTTTGGAAAAATACAACAAACTGCCGGTCTCATCTTCGTCGCCGGCGGTACTTTCCCTTTTGCGGGAAATCCGCGGTCTAAGGAACGAATGCAAGAGCGCAATTTATCGCATCACCAACACGTTTGGCTCCCATCTTGACGCTGTTCCTGTGAATCCAGAGCACAAACGCAAGCTGTGTGGATTTGTCGAACACAAGGAATGAATTTGTGGACGAAGTGAAGTGAACACGCCTGTGTTGCGTTTCTTCTGTGTTTGGTAAATTTCCAAAACAAAACTTGCAAAGAACGATAGTAAGCTATTCTCGTGGACCTGCTATTGGATTACCGTGCATAACTATACACTGGGTGTCAAAATTTTTCAACTGATAACCCTGTACTTTTGGTGATCTGGTAATCTAAATATGCATTAAAAGTTAAGTGTTAAAAAGCATGAGAACAATTGCCTAATTAAGACTATTTGAAAATAGCCCGTTGTAAAGTTCATGCAGTGCTAAAAATATGTACACAATAGCACTAAGCCAGTGTTTCTCAACCGGTCTCCACAGAAAGAGTTTTGGGATCCGAAAGCTTTGCATGCAGATGATGAAAGCATGGTAGCAAAATGAAAATACCCGTTCCAACCTACAAAAGACGGCTAATTGAGCGCTGCTCAAGAAAATAGGCTACAGAGAGTTACAATATGTTACTCATATGAACAAGCATGTTTATTTACTTTAAAACGTGTTCAATAAAAGGGGCTCCATATAGCTTTCGGCCAAATCGTCAAAACGGACCAGGACACTGAAAAGGTTGGAACCACTGCGCTAAGCAATCAGCGTACCTAAAAAAACATACTAAACCCAGGACAATTTCGACAAATACGCGCTGCGGCGAAGTTTTTTTCCAAAAAAAATGGTTGGCTAAAGCTGATTTTAGCAAGCAAGTTTTGTACACTTAACTGCTCCAAATAAAGCAGCAAATTAAAAGGATTTTTCGCAAAAAAACGCTTCCGATCGGAGAGGTGGAGTTTGGTCACAAGAATGTCGTCGCAACGACAAACAAAGACGAGGTAATGAGTTGATTGTGAAACGCTTCTGTGTTTACGTCGCCACATAATAGTTTGTAATTCGTTTTGTCTCCCTATTGTTAGGTCGGGGAATGAAAACTAAAGGACATGTTTCGCATCAAAGACTGTCCAATGACTGAATGTGTCACGCGATATTGTCTTGACAAACGCCCTTACTTTTAAAAGCTTCCAACAAGGCTGAATCAGAATACATTTAAATGTGTTGCTTCCATTTAATTCAAAATACGAAAAGCGATAAATCGTTTGGCAAAGAGGCTCCATAATAATGTGTGGCAGGACAGCTATTGTTGCGGCGCGGCCATTTCATGCCATAACAATATTGAATGTTGTGTAAATACGGCTGGGCTCAAAGAAATTGTATTTGTCTAACAGGAGAGCAGGGCGAGCGGTTTGATACAATCTAGACATATTTAGTTGTTTCGTAACTGGTGACGGACAAAAGACAGGCAAAATTTTGTTTACTTTACACGTAACCTGCTGTTGCACAAGGCGTGTTGTATGCTTAAACATGGTTAGCGGAACGAAAGCGAAGTCATACTTTCCCGGAAGCGAATTCCAGTACAACTTTACAGCGAACCGAACCTTTAGCAGGCAAGGTGGGCGTCGTGGATCTACACCAAAAGCAGTTAAAATACGATCGCGACCCAGCACAAGAGGTAAGTGACAGATAAAACCCAGCCGGTGTTGCATTGCTTTATAGGTCATAGTCTCGATAGTTTATTTGAAATGCTTCACTCCCGAGCTTTCGCCAGCAGCGACCCAAATAAAGTCGTTGTTGGAAAAAATAGATGAATCTTATCGATGTTAAAACACTATTTCTTTCTTTGATTCCGACTTTACTTGTTTCGCCTGGATTTCACTGAATTGCAAAAATCGGAATAATATTACCCATACTAATCAAGTGACTTGACTTTGAGCTCTGGCACAGAAATCTTAACTTGTTTTGCATTAAATTGTGCAGCGCGGTCATTTCAGTTGACACCATTTCCAGACGCTTTGTTATTAAAACCGCTGATTTGACATTTATAGGAAGCCAACTTTCGCCGGAAGATGTGATAGCATTGGCGCAGTCGCCGGAATCAGACCTCATTCGTCAGTCGTTCGGCAGCTCGCTGTTGCTTCTGCAGAGTGGCAGAAGGAAGATAAAACCTGGAGAGTTCGTTGATTTGCGCAGACTCTCGCAAGAGCCGACATCTCCTGCCTTATCCCTTCGCGGTGACCTGCCAACCCCACGACTGGCGCAGCATCTTGTAAAACACATTTCGGCGAAGGAGATGAGGTAAAATTTGTGTTTGTGTTTCGTTTACTTTTACAACAAATAAAAACTTGCTTTGTGTTGCAGAAAGCAAGCTTCAACACAAACGTCGTTCGGGGAGGCTGCGGTAGCGAAATATTCGAATAACAAGACAGAGGTTAAGTTTTAGTCAATTCACAACATGCTAAACAGCTTATGTCGTCCTTTTTCCCCAAAAAACAACAAAATAAGCTATTTTTTTAACTGTCGCAGTTGCCAAAAACTTGGGGCTCTGTAAAATCATCGACCAAATCGCACGACTCTTACCCCAATTACGACGCTGATCGCTGCGTACGATGCTCTGAATTCCCAGACATCCAAATCGAAGGAAGGTAATAATCCATGCTTTTTCCTTCAAGTCTCTGTCGCATATTGTCTCGACCGGCAATGTCTACATCTGTGGTTTTCAAACTTTCAAAATATTTACATAACGGCGCCATCGCGATTTTTTCGATAACTCAAAGACTACATCTAATTAACCTGATTCGATTATAGTTTTTCAACGCTTTGTGTGTAATTCAGTTGTTACTTGTGATGTCACAAAGCAGTTTTGCGCATTTGTGCCTCAAAAGGCGCAATCAATTGATTCGTACCCTGTGAAAAAAAAGATGTCAGTTATAGTTACGCGATATAGCATCGACGTTTCGCAAGCCCTGTAATATCGCTTCATAGACCCCTGGGATACCGCGGACCCCACTTTGAGAACCACCGGACTACAATAATTTACAAACGTTTTGCAGATCGCTAAGTAGAATCTTGACGAATTCCAACACTTTGATGGCTCGAGAGCACTGTGAAATTCTCGGACCCGAGTCCTGCCCAGATTGCGCAAGGACGAGGTCACAGAGGTCCCACCAGCGCCGTTGCATGTGAGCATGATTGTAATTGATCCACTGACTTCCATAAATATTATTGTGGACTACAATTCCCGCGATACAGTAAGGAGCTGTAAGAAACACTGTTAGAGAAACTGTTTTCCGCCATGTGGTTGACAAGACTGCCTTGTGCTCGCAAGGTTGTGGGTTCTAATTCTGTTTCGGTCGTTTCTCTTTCCTTGAGCAAGAAACTTAAGCAACATTGCCCCAACCCAGTTGAACCTGACGGGTGGAGTCCAAATTGAAGTCACTCTCTTCAAAGATGCAAAAAAATATTCCAACAAAACTGGAATGAGACGGGTAGCTCGACGACGGGCTCATGTCATTATGAGTATAACGCATTCAGCTGTTGCTGACAATTAGCTATGTTTACATGTCGCAGAGAGACGAGTCCTTCTGTTGCAACCGATGTCTACAAGTTAGCGTTGGTGCACGAGCGCGCCCCCTATCTTAGCATGCGCGAAGTTCAGAGGAAAGTTTACGACGGAGAAATTTGCGACAACGTCAGTCCGCCGTTGCGAAGCACAACAGCCCCCAGTGCGTTGGAACTAAAAACCTCCATCGAACAGCCTGACGTAAGAGGCTATTAAGGAAACTTGTTTTGAATATTTTTTGTATGCCGACATTTAAAACCAAATGCAAATTATAACATTACGTTTTTTTGTGTACGACAGCTCTCGTAAGATTTTTTGTGAATATTCTCATCAAAACATACTTGCAAAAATAGTTCTTAATGGCTTTGTGCTTGTGTTTGACTAAGCGCGCGCTTCGTTTTATTGTTTATTATTTCCAAGATAACTTGCGCGAATCACCTGCTGATCGGATTAATATACATCTGGGTCCCTATCTTTTCATACTATCCATGACGTCGTTTTTTCTCACCTTGCATTATCTTAAGAGTTATAGCAATTCCGTGTTTAGTGTTTTAAAACATATTGAACGGTGTTTTTTACATGTTTGATATCATTTCGATTCTTAATTATCATTTATATTCCTCTTTTACAGTTCAAAGATCCAGAAATTTCTGTAACAATAAACAAACGAAGATCGCGGGATCAAAAGTCTTCAAAGTCGTTTGGCAAACCTGGAACCGCGTCAACGTTCGAAACCATCTTGGAAGCGTCGGAAACGTCCAGCGAATCAGACATGGATGACGAAATAAGGGCGATTCAATTTTCCCCTGATACTTCTACCGACGAGGAGCTACCCCGCGTAGAGTACAGGAAAAAAGATTTAGAAAAGCCACATAAAGTCAAGTTGTTTCCTGCGATCGAGAAAAACAAGAATAGTGGCGAGGTTGAAAAGGTAGATACAAGTGCAACCCAAATTTCCATAGTAGAAGGCCAAACTAAACCACTCTACAAAAAACGTGCAGCGGATCTTCACGTTGTTATTGCAAATCAACATGTTGGCGAAGCAAACATCAAAAATCAGGGGAAAGTCAAACATGCAAAACGACTGAACACGTTCACGAAGGATACCGTGCCATCGCGCGATTTCTTTTTCGACATCGGTGATTTAGCGGACCGCTTGCGCCGTACTGAAATCACTGAGCGTGCCATCAGACGAAAGCAGAGGGAAGCCGAAGAAGAATTTCTTCGAGCTATGGCAGAGGAGGCTGTACCGAAGCCAACCACTCCACCGAGTGACCTTGCCACAGACTCTGCTTCTGTGGACTCCTTTGATCATATTAGGGCCTTCAACATGTCGTACGAGCCTCCAGTTTTGTACGAGAACAAAGGACGATATTTAGGCGTAAAAGCGCCACCAGCTGGCCATCGGGCAAGCGCCAGTCGATAAATTTAAAAATGAAGGTTTTAAACTGCTGCTTGTTTAGCTTGATGATTCAAACTTTGTTTTAGCGTACAAACAATGAAAAATAAACGAAATAACACGAATAAATTTTAATTTTCTGTCAAAGTGAGTGGCCTAATTTCGCCATATTGATAAGTAAAGGTGGCTGTACACAGGATCCGTTTTCGTCCGTTTCGGTCCGTCATCCGTCAACGTGCGTAAATTTCAATCCGTCACCTTCCGTCGACGTCTATACACAGGATGCGTATCTTNAAAAAACGTGCGGCGGATCTTCACGTTGTTATTGCAAATCAACAAGTTGGCGAAACAAACATCAAAAATCAGGGGAAAGTGAAACATGCAACACGACTCAACACGTTCACGAAGGATACCGTGCCGTCGCGCGATTTCTTTTTCGACATCGGTGATTTAGCGGACCGCTTGCGCCGTACTGAAATCACTGAGCGTGCCACCAGACGAAAGCAGAGGGAAGCCGAAGAGGAATTTCTTCGAGCTATGGCAGAGGAGGCTGTACCGAAGCCAACCACTCCGCCGAGTGACCTTGCCACAGACTCTGCTTCCGTGGACTCCTTTGATCATATTAGGGCCTTCAACATGTCGTACGAGCCTCCAGTGTTGTACGAGAACAAAGGACGATATTTAGGCGTAAAAGCGCCACCAGCTGGCCATCGGGCAAGCGCCAGTCGATAAATGTAAAAATGAAGGTTACACTGCTGCTTGTTTAGCTTGATGATTCAAACTTTGTTTTAGCTTACAAACAATGAAAAATAAACGAAATAACACGAATAAATTTCATTTTCTGTCAAAGTGAGTGGCCTAATTTCGCCATATTGATAAGTTAAGCTGCAGTTTTTCACACTAAAATCCAAAGTTATAGAATCCAGTTCAGGGATTTGGAAAAAAAACGGGTAAAATAAGGCAAAACGTTTGGTCTGTTATTTCTGGCTTTAGCTAGTCAAGTGCAGTGGACAAGTGGAAATGCTGGTAAGGTTGTGCCCAGCTCTGTTGTTTCAGTCACGCGTGGCGCTGTTGCGTCCCTGTTGACAAGTTATGGCTCAGTTGTGTAAGATTGGGTAACACTAATTTACGGAATGATGAATGAACGGAACGGACGGAATAGACACTAATTTACGGAATGGACGGAACGGTCGGAATGAATGAATAAGATCGATACTAATTTACGGAATGGTCGGAACGGAATGAGACTGCCGGAACGGAGT
>QXVZ01025900.1:0-30629 GCA_008931825.1 Phallusia fumigata
CGAAACCCCCCAGCCCCCTTTGCTTATTCGTATAATTCTAACAGTGTGTCTGTGACGCACTGACCTCTTGATGTAAATGTTAGCAAGAATTAGTGCCAGCGATTTTTTGACCGTTGACGCAAGTTATTAGTTCCGTCGCTACTTAATGCGGAAGTTAACAACAACATTGAGAGAAAATGCTATTTGGGGTGTCACCAGTAGCCCCGCCCACAAAAATTTTCCATTTCCATGCACGAGTAAGTATTCGCTGCGCATTGTAGGCATTAAGCCTCAGCGAGGGAAACTATTTAATCATCCTTCAACGACAAATTTATTGTAAACGCTTTTATTGTGGCATAAGTACAAACGACCAAAACTATGAGCTTTGCCCATCACAAAAATTGGGGCACGGTGGGTCGAGGAACATTGTTGTTCGAAAGTCTATGTCAGATTTTTACCCTGTGTTTAGAAAGCAATCGCAACAACCAACGTTTTTCCTTTATTCGTTAGAATAAATGTTAGTGAAACACGGTAATCAGTCTACATAGCCCAACACTTGGAAAAAATGTAAACCTACTAATACAAACTTGAAATCGCAAAGTTAGTTTAAATCGATGATCAGCAACTATAAGACCGGGCATACTATATGAAAATGAAAAATGTGTTAACGCTGACGTCAAAGCAAGTCATTTGTAAATCTTAATGTCCTAACGATGTTTTATTGCTTACACACGGACGCAGTCAAATGCCTTAAAAGTGGTTCCAAACCTTTATCAGCTCGCGGCTCACTTTTACAGACCATTTGTATTGGCGGGCCACTAAGAAATATTGCGTAAAAACGACAATGAAAAAAACTAAGATAACAGTAAATTATATCGGGTGCACAAAATTTCAAATCAGCTAGCCAAACCTAATTGGTTCATACAAGAACAAGTTCCAGAACTGGTAAGAACAGTTGTGACATCACAATTGGTCTTTGTTTTGCGACTTTTATGTGTTTTTTAATGCGCATGGCTCTCACAGAGGGCAACTTTGCTGAGATATAACTTTGCAGAGATATAACGTTAAATTGTAAAGGTGCATTTACATGAATTGTGGAATTCGCAGCTGACTATTCGTATGATAGTTAGAAAGACGTCGTGCCCCTTTGAGAAAGGATTTGCCGCGGACCACCGGTTCGCTAGCACTACCTCAAAAAGTGTACTCTATTTTACAGAACATGCCACAAACTGATAGGAAAACATTAGTCTTAATTAAGCGAATGTGAATTCTAAAAACTCATATCACCAATATAACGAACAGTAACTGAATGACTAATGTTCTCCGGTGGACGTTGAAGCAATCAATAGTGACCAATCAGTCGCTCTCTATGTACATCCGCTCTATTTTGACAAGACAAATTACGCCCGCGCCCGCTGAGGTTGTGCCTGGCCAGCAGACACATCTTTTTAGACATTGCAGTCTGTTGTTATGCAAGCAATGGCTATGCAAAATACATAATCATAGCGAGAAATTAATTAGGGCGAAAACTAAATACAATAAGCTTGTACTTATTTGTCTGGAAAATTAAAAATGACACAATAACATGGAAAATGCGTGTTGGTGGAGTTTTTAACATTTCGTGTGCATGTGTTTAAAAACCTGGCTCCGGAAATTACGCGGTTGTTTATGTACTGACGCATAAAAGTGGATATATAGCCCCTTGGTTAAAACACTAGGGTTAGTTCTAGTCGTGTGTTAGAACTGTAAAGACGCATCGAGTGGTGGAGAGGACCAGAAATGACTTTTTCAACACCCAGAAATGTTTTTCTAACCTAGTGCGTATTTGTCAGGAAAATTAAGGCAAACGTACATTTTGAACGTTTAGACAAAATTAAGATGTTTAAAACAATATGGTAAACAGGTCATAGACTAAGTTTGTAACATTTTACCAAAAAANCAGCATTTGCACAACTAATCATTCGTCACGATTAACAAGTGAAAATGTGATTTTACGTTAGTGTATATTTTTTCTCAACGCATACGAGTTTTCTGCAGTTGCAATTGACATGAAAAAACTATCTGGTATCTACGTGTGCCGCAGCTGAGTATCCCAGCTACGAACAACAATCGCGCCAGCCAAAATTGGAACATCCTTTTCCTCTCCACCACAGGAGATTGTTAACAAGCGTTTGAACACGTAGCAAGTGTGATCAATGAATCCACACAGTTATACAATGTCAGTAAGCTTGAGAGCAAAAAAAGGCAAAACAATGTTTACGGCAATGAAAAACTGCAGTTTGGTTCACATGCCTAAACAGCTTTGCATTAGCGCAGAATTAAGGGTCAAGATTTAGCAATTTGAATTAGAAAGGTATTCAAACTGCAGTAATGTTTTTTTCTCTGACAGCGGCGTACTATAAGTTTTAATCAATATAGCGCAGTTTCTGATAGAAAATGTCGCAAAATTACCTTGCCGGTCTCAGCAGTTTTCTGCCTGATCAAGATACGGTCGACGCAGATGTCAACATTGTGATAGGTGGTAAGTGTAGTTGATCTCGCATAAGTCTTACATTAAGTGCATTAAAAGGGCGTGCTATCTAACATTGAGCAAGTTGGCGTGATATTTTAGGAACATGACGCAAAATGCAGCAGAACAAATTTTGACTGAACTTGCAATGTAAAACTTTAACAAAACATAAACGCTGGTCCATTTCGCACAACTAATATTGTAGTCCACTAATAAACGCAAGTGGTAACAGCAAAGCACTGTTGGAGATTACATAAAAATCAGAATAAGTATAAGTCCTAAGAATGTGAACCACAACACAGAAGTAACCAATTTCGACTACTAATAGGTCTGACGGTTTTGCCATGCGCAAATTAAGTGACATTCTGACCACATAACAGCAAAACGTAAGCACACAATATGTACAAAACAACGACGGATGTACGCATTAGACAAACTTGTCACACACGTATGAGTAAAGGATAAATGTTTCACCAATTTATGTACAGCGTCTATTGGAACAACAGCCGAGTCGTCCACCACGGAAGTTAACTGGCCGAAGGTGATCTTCTCGATCCTGATCTGCATTATCGGTTTAATTGGCAACACCGTAGTGATCTTTGTGATCGTGGTACTGAGGGAATATCGGAAATCTGTCACTCACTGGTAAGCGCAGGTTCTCAAAGATTTTTTTCAAACTTTACAGTGAAGCGGAAAATGAAATACCGCAAACCTTCTACATACCAAGGAGATTATTTCAAGCACAGCCCAATATTTAGTTTTTGAAACAAGTTTCGTTGGTTGTTATTAGGTTTTGAAACAAGTAAACAATGTTTGTAATATTCGAACTATTTAAAAAATATGTATGTATTCGGTCGGGTCAATTAAATATTACGTAAAAAAATAGTATGTATATTATCGGTGTAGGACAAAAAATAGTAAAAGTAGTTTATCAAGTTTGTTTGTTTTCTGTTAAAAGAACGTTTTCTTGGAGATTTCCAAAACGTCTAAAACAGAGATCTCAAAACGTCATTTTGATTAAATGCGCATGGTGGTCACGAATTACGCAACCAAAAACAATTCAGTCAATTCCTGCCATGAGTCGCATATTAAGTACATAAAAATATGAGTGAGCTACTACATGAATGGACGTGACAAAGCGTAATACTAACTTTACCAATTGCACGAAGTACTTTCCCGAACTGTCTTGTTTCGAAGTTGGCGATTTGAAGTCACATCACATAAACTACACAACATTTTTTAAACGGGAAAAACTGTTTTCCTTTTAAGTTTTTCTTATGGATCATTAAAAAACACAAAATACGCACAAACAAGCCCCATAACACAGATGTCGACTGTCAATGTTTTGTGGTGATGGGAGTGGCGCTGCAGGGTATTCGTAAGTGACAATTACTAATACCTCACTACACGGCGTTACGCGTTAAACTGCAAGTTAATTGAAATAAACTTTTGTTTTTTCAGGTACGTTCTGCAGTTAGCAATCGCCGATTCGCTGTTTCTGCTTACACTACCGTTTAAAACAACTGAAGATCTTAACAAAAGATGGATCTATCCCGAATGGATGTGTCAGGCCAAAGAAACGCTCTTGTTTCTCAATTACTACGCCTCTATCATGTTTCTTATGGTAGGTCTGTCGCTTTTCAAACATTTTTTTTCTTTATATTGAATGAGTTTTCGACTTTTGTTTTCAAAAGAAAAGCGTGATCAAAAAACAAGCGTAATTGCATTTTAGGCCAAAGCATTAACACTTGACACGCTAAAACGGAACTTATCATTTGGCCAAACAAAATCCCTTAAACATAAATACGGATCCAAGGCAAAAAAGATAAACCCAACAATGTTAAGATTAATTAACATATATGTCAGTATACTGCAGTTATTTGTTGTAAATATTTTGGACGTTTCTACAGTTAAATGAACACTGATCCATATGTACTGATTCTTGCTACGAAGTGTGTTGGTTGTATAGTGCAAAGTTTACTATCTTCTAATATCTTTTTATAGATAATGAGCATTGACCGTTACGTTGCCGTGTGTCACACATTCTCCGACGCACTACAAAAACTCAGAAAACCTCTGGCTGCAGTCAGCATCACAACTGCCGCTTGGATCATATGCCTTTGTCTGTGTATACCAGTTATGCTTTACAGTGCAACGGTGGGAACTCACCCCTATTGCAGCTGCAGGTACACGAAATGGCAATTTATCATGTAGCATGAACGTAATAGACACGCCCGAAGTGTTTTATTCGACGAAATTCGCGGAAAGGGGTGTAACAGTGACGTAACATCTCTTTCTGTGTAAGGTGTAACAGTGGCCGTTTTGGGCGTGAGAATAGGGGAAGTGACGTAAACCTTGTTCACGGTACATGCATACTGAAACACTAAGACCCAAATTAGGGTTGGTTTCACGCCTTCCACAAAATGTAAGGTATTCATTTGGTCGCAGCCCTAAACCAAGTTCCCTGTGGGTTTGCCCTTGTTAACAACACATACTTTCTTTTGATTTTTTTTAAACATTGAGAATTCGTCGACGAGAAGTGTTATTATTTTTAGTTACGTGTTTCCTTCACCCGAAGATGAAAGCAACATCACCAAGACATGCATCGAGCAAGGGTTTACGACTGATATCGACCAATGTCTGCAGATACTCGAGCCGACTGAGGGTGGAACTAAATACTGCAAGTAAGATTTGCTATAATGCAAAGAAATTCTCAGAGAAGTTTTAGTTAAAGACTGCCACTAATCACGATTTGTTTTTGCTTCGCAGAGTTACCCCCGACATCGTAAAAGAACTTATTTACCAGTACTTGAGGTAAATACACAGCATTTTTTTCACTTTTATATTTATTTAAATAAGAATACCCGACGACGTAGAATCTAAACAAAACGTTACACTCGACGCCGCTTAGATGTTTTCAAACAAATGAGTGTACGTAATACGCAAAAAGCCCACTTTCATTAGGAGTGCGTCAATCGAGAAATGCAGCCAATATTCTCCGGGCAGGGCAATGGAAGGTTGTTCAAAATATGTCTTGCCTAACTAGTATCGACATTGGACATAACAGTACAAAAAGACTTTAAAAATTACAACTCGCAAAAAAGACACAAGATTAAAAATATATTGTGTTCGTGACAGAAAGAGTGTTTTGATAAAACAAAATAACCAACAAATTCCACATGCAGCGGTGGTTTTGACTTCTCAAAATACCTTTCGGGATTCGGTGGCGACAACACAGGCGGTGGCGACGGAGGAATCGGCGGCTTTCCGGGAAATGCTAGTGGACCAGCAATGCCAAATATTTCGTTTAACACCTTGCCTGACCCGACCAGGGGGACCGCAACTGAAAATCTAACCACCACAGAATCAGCACCGGCACCTGCGTTCCCGGGTGTTCCTGATTTAAGCGCTTTTTTTCCAGGAGGTAAGCAAAAATGACCGAATATTAAATATTAAAAACAGGAGAAATGAAAAGTAGAAGGATTATAGCGACTAAAAACAATGTTTTTTTCATGTTTAGGAATCCCGGATTTCAGTGCAATGTTTCCTGGTGGATTTCCAGCTGTAAACCCACCAACAGAGGCGAGTGGAGAAGTTCCCACTGACAAAATAGTCAATGAAACTATTGAAGAAACTACTGTGGCCGCAGCGGTGGGATCGACTCCAGCTTTGCCAACTAAAGCTCCAGTATCTGATGGAGTTCCATCAAAATGTACATATGTACATTCTCCATACGGCTGGAAAGTTTTTATGGTCTTCAATTTTGTGGTTATGTACGTCCTACCCGTCATCGTAAGTACCCGTATATCCTAATCATGTTAACAAAGTTGAAACTGAAAAAACAACGATAGTGCATGAGGACAGCTTATTTTTCAGCAGGCCAATTTATGCCATTTACTGCGTGGACTTCAGTAGTTACTTTTTCTTAGCGTTGTCCATCCTTCGTACCGCGTTGAAATAAACTGGCGTTGTTATAGCAATGATGCGACGCAACCTTGCGTAATAACTTGAGCTTACCAGTTGACAAATCTAGATTATCAAATTTTTGACTGATTTGTAGGTCATGGTGGTGTGTTATGGCCTGATCATCAACCGCCTTTCAAGCTCCAAGTTTCGCACCAACAGTACCACAAGTGTCACACAAAGTAACGGAAAGAAACGAAAGACCAGCACCCGTTCCGACAAAGACCGTCGTCGCGTTACTATTATGTGTGCGGCTCTGGTCTCCACCTTCGTTCTTTTGTGGCTACCCTTTCATGTTAACCATTTAGCTAAGTTGGCCGGGATCAACGTATCTATTGAAATGGTAAGGTTTGTAAACGTTCGATAATGTATGCATGGTATTTTTAACATGGGCAGTTATGGGTACATTTGAAAACAAATTCTTTTGGTGCAAATAAATTGCATCGATTCCAATTGAAAACCAAAGTAATGCGACACAACGGAAGCAATCACATTCTGGCGCCCAATGCATAAAAACATTATTATTGCATTTCACAAAATTACTTTTAGACAACTGGCAACAGCTTTTAATTTTGCCAACCCTCGGTCGGGTGCACAATACCGCGCAACCAATTAAAGTATGGCGGGGTGGCGCGTCACCCCAACCCTAGCACACTTCCTTGTCTGAAAGTTTTTAAGCTGACAACTAAGTTTCTGTGCGTTACTTCCAGTCTTACATATGTGAGAATCTACCAGTTGCTGGTTCACTGTTGGCGTACCTCAACTCCGCACTCAATCCCTATCTCTACAGTTTCCTGGGAAGCAACTTCAAGAGGCGATGGGAGTAAGTGCAGTGATTCCTTGGTTGTTGTTTATTTCTGAGATTCGTTTTGAATGTGCACGCAAACGCTATGTCGTACAAGTCACGTGACACCTTCTCCGGAGGTTTTAGGACAAGTTTGGTTGCTTGCACGACGTTCGGTTGTAAAACTGTTCCCATTCAAACACTCAACGTGTAGTTGTTTTACCATTACATGATCTGCAAAAGCCTTGTAATTGGCCAAATTGCGCTCTAATAACCGAGACCGGTTAAGTCAATTAAGTTGCGAACTGTAAGAACGATAACACGGTTTCGTGCAGTGGTATGATTGATTTTGGGCACATCATTGTAGTTAGGAGGTGACGAAACCCACGACCGAGGTCGTAAGCCACTACGTGATGGCCCACCATACGCCCTGGCTCTTTACCGAAATGGCTACATCCGGCGCCGCTTGATAAACAAACAAGGCCGCTTTTGGTCACGTGTGTTTTACCTGTTCGTACCAACTTTGGTTTACATTCCGACTCGAATGCGTTACTTTCCCGCAAATTCGTCGCATCACAGATTTTATGTTGATGCTTGTTTGTTGTGTTTGTGGAATGTTGACTTTCTGATGTGTGTGCCAATCGAAGATCAAAAAATGAGTTAGATTTACTTCAATTTCCACACTTGCATTAACTTCCTTCTTGCTGGCTCTTTTCCACATACAAATTCCTTGTGTGGTTTCCTTCAGATTGCTGAGAAAGGCGCCAGGGATGCGCCAGTTCATGTCCATGGCTAGAAGACACTCTGACAATAGCAGCGCTAAAACGAGGAACAATAAGAACCGTAACACATCACAGTCGCGCCACTATTGGGGCACGGGCAGTATAAAGGCCCCAAACAGCACGGTTGAAAGGAACCTGTCGACAAAACCCATCGCTTATAGAACAGGTCCTGACCGGACACTCTGTTGTCCAACCTCAATATTAATTTGCGTTTTTGTAAAAAAACGGCCCCGTTATCGGGAAGCATGGAACTTGATTGGGAATTGCGGCATGCGCGACAAGCATGATTTTCGTTGAATATTGGTAAAGCAAATATACGGATTTTGTACTTTCAATTGTACAAGATTCAAAACCGCCCAAACGTACGTTGTCTAAGATAAACCAGCAGTAAACCACACAGAACGCTGAAATATGCGAAAAAACTATTAGCCAATAATCGATCTGTAAACATGCGTCCTTTTTAAGAACATTTTAACAGTTACAATGGTCTTATGCGTATTTCACGAAATGTAAAAGATTAAGAATTTGAAATGTTAACAATTAAAAACAACATCAGTGCAACATATATGCCAAAATCTACGCGTCAGTTCACGTTTTTGCTAATCTCGCTAAAACAAAAGCGTAGCTCCCCCGTCATCCCATGATTTTACTGCGAAAGCATTGCAAAGAACTTTTTTGCAATGATGATTTGCACCGCAGACCTTTTATTTCTGGCATTGTTGAGTTGACATGCTTTTGCATGAAGTGATGCACTCTTGCATGCTTGACTTGCTAATTTAGTAGCTTCGCCTTTGTTAAAACCTTTGACATTTTTGTTTGTGCGCAGCCATGCTGCAGGATCCATCCGAAAAAGTGTCAAACGAAGGACAAGCTCCATTTCAGGAGGCATCGGTGTCCGATACACCAAGAAAGGAAACAGACCAGGCCGCGACGGAAGCACAAGCAACAACACTGCTACAGTGATGACGAAAGTTTACAGGTAAGCTAAAAAATGTTTTAGTCCACGTGTATATTCTTCCTGTCAAACCCTATTTTCCCACAGCGAGTAGTAGTATAGAAGCCCCCTCGCTGGTCACTCAATTGTATGTCGAATTTCTTACAATGCGCCAGAACTCCGTGACATCACGACTTGTAACGACGGTGTAGCTGCAATGCGTTCTACCCTGATTCACTGATTGTGCCCTCCATTATTTTCGCTCCCCATAACGTCTCAACACTACGCAGCTTTCCGGCTCGGTGATTGTCTTAGTGCAATTGCGTCTCTATGATATGATATCTTTCACCTAGCGAAATAAACTCAACTCAACATCCCGCTTCAAATAATGACAACAGCCTCTGGCAGCTTACAACGCTGCTTTGACTAGAACTTATAACCGTATAAAGTAACAAAAAGAAGCATTGGCTGTTTTCCACTGTTTGTTGCTGATACAGCTTACAGATACCTTAATATCATTTTAAGTTTACGACGTAAAATTTGTTTTGGGTAAAGGGGCAAATCCGAGAAGGGTGGATCTTTATCGGAGACGAAACCCACTCTTGATTCCACCCACATGCTGTCAAACGATGACACCCTAAACCCTGTGAGCAGTGTGCCTACTAACGGAATCGAGATGGCTAATCCACCTGCATACGAAGAATTGCTTCATCCCTAATGCCAACACTGCACCAACGTTGTGTTTTTGTACATAGGACTTTTATTGGGGTTTTTTCGCCGCAACAACTACACATTTTTGAATTTTTGTTTCGTTATTTTCCAAAATGATATCAACCAACTCTGACACTTGAAGAATCGCCGAATTAGTACTTTCCACAACAAAGTAAAAGCTAACTGGCTAATCTTTTCGCAAACCAACACGCATATGAGAATATATCTACATTTCCACTGTTCGTTATCATTTATCACATCAGTCAAAGATGACACAGATCTGTTGCAGGTCATTTTTATTCTGACACTTTCGCCAAAAACACCCGCCAACCATTCTACCACATTTGTAACATTTTGCCAGTGAATAGTTTCTATGTTGTTAAGGTATGTGTTTGATCTGCCGTTGTGTTGATATTTCATTGTAAATAAATATGTGAAAACAAACATACTCTTCACCTACATCCAGTTAGTACAACGGTAAAAGATAACCACAAAACATTGGCAAACTACTGGACTCATCTGGGTGTCTGATGGCCCAAATAAACAACCTGCACAGTTGGCTTTAACAGTGTTAAAAAGGTTGCATTTCGACTTTAGATTCCAGGAGGTTTGTCTTACGTACATGCCTAAAGCTCTTTAGAAATGAACATGAAAATATGAACATATTTTCACATTACTGCAGAATTTCCAAAAAAGAAAAAATGTTGAAATAATTGTAAACTTGTAAATTAAGAATATCAAATGTGTAATCTGAAAACCATTCTGTTTTTGTCTTGGCGTGCTTCAGGAAATTATTTTTAGTTTTAACTTGGTTGATTAACTGGAACATTTTTCAGAATATTGCAATTCTACATGCACTATAGCCCGTTTTGGAAAGATTTTACATTCACTATGTTATTTTACATTACGTCCCATAATTTTAGGGGACTTAAAACCACAGAAATCCAATTCTGTTAGAAGTTTCATTTCATTCGAAAATTGTTAAAAAGGTCACCACTTGATGGAGCGAGGGGGCCAATAGGAGGACTTAGAGGTCACAAAGCTACTAACACACACACACACATCTGTTAGCCATGGAAATAAATCATGATCACTTCATTTAACAATATCTACATTTATTTACTATCACAATCCAGCATTTGAGGTGTGTGCAAGGTCAAAACCATTTTACTCTTTTGGGCTAGTGGGGGTAACTAACCAGGTGACGCACCACCATGACCAGACTACTTGGGAAAGTTTCATCCAAATTCATCAAATTCTGTACATCATGCAAAAAATGTATATGGAGTAAAAGAGTGGAAAGACTATGAGTCTTCTAAGAAAGCGAACTTATAATAAACAGCCTGTTACCGTGGCGTATAGTATTGATTGCCTGTCCGGTCTTCCGGTAATTTATTACCATCCTACGTTCTAGACGCTTACCAGGGTAATAACTTTCAATCGAACACAATAACCCTTGCTAAGAAACGGTTTAAGAAACAGGTATACCGGCGTAAAACTAGCTGTCTTTCGAAACACGATTGTGTTTAATTGAGAGGCATCACTTTAACAATGTCCCGAATAAGGAAGAACTACTGGATCACACTCAATAATGTCAAAGGCCCACTGTTTCCATTTTACCATACTGTTTACAAAAATATGTAGTCGGCGTAAGAAATTTGCACATGCACGGCAACTTTGCACACGGCACATGTCCTTTAATGACACCATAATGTAGCAATTTGTTGTTGTTTATCAGGTGTGCAAAATATTAGAGGCCAGGTATTGCGGTTGCACACGTGAGATAATGTATGAATTCTCAAGATTCAAAAATACACAAATGGAGTTTGGTGCCATATACAATGGTGAACTAACTTCACCTGGTTTAAACCGATTCAAAACTGGCGCAGTCACGAGTCACCCGAAATAAAAACAATGGGGGACTTAATTTGGTAGTAATGAATCATCAGCAACGAAAAAAAATCTAGAACCGCAAGCCAGTGGAAGCAAGAAGAGCTAGAAGCGTTTTTCTATTCTAAAAGTAGGCCCTATTTATTACACAGGGAGCTTTGTTGGTCAAAAAAGTCGCCGCTGTGGTGAATACAACGGGTGTAGCAAACAGCATTAAGGAACGCTTGTCTTTTCAAACAGTATTGTATTTTTGATTTGTGAGTTGTAAGTAGCACAGTTTTCGAAAGAAAATGCCGCAGACTTCGCTTGAGGGTCTTTATCTGACTGGTCAAGATACTTTCGACGCGGGTGTCGAAACTGTAATAGGAGGTAAGTGTGATTAACCTCGTAACCTTAAGTATCCCCTAATTGGACTTGACATAACACTAGGCTTGACATTGTAGAGGTCACAAACGCGCGCACTATCACATAGGAATATACTTTTACATTTTTTTCCATTAGCAAATCCATGATCACCAAATCAAGGGAGAAATTTGTTTAAAAACCCAAGAAACTTACAAAGCAGTAACGAGTAAACTTGTCAACAACTGATAAAACATTAAATCCTGCCGGAAGGCTTCGAAAACAAATAACTCTACGCACTAAAAACACAGGATTCTTTACTGAATGAATGAATAAATAGGGCTAAAAATTTATTTTACAGCGTCGATTGGCATAACGGCCGAGTCGTCCTTAACCGAGATAAACATACCGAAAGTAATCTTCTCTATCCTGATCTGTATCATCGGGTTAATCGGCAACACCGCAGTTATCTTTGTGATCGTGGTACCGAGGGAATATCGGAAGTCTGTCACCAACTGGTAAGTGTAGGTTTCGAAAGGGGCTGTCAAACCATGTAGGTGTAGCGGCCACTTTTTTATTAAAAATGTTATTACGGGTCCCAAACGTTTTTTAAAATTGAATACCAATTAAGTTCAATTACAAAGTTTTCATTTTTGACGTGATAAATCCTTAACTCTTGCGACAGGTGATAATGGGCCACGAGTTGCACATAGTGTTGCCAACTAGCATGCACGTTTACCAAATTTTGAAAATATGTAAAATTTAAGTGTTTGGAATACAAGTTTTTGAGTAGTAAACAACTGGTATAATTTTTATACATTTCAATGGCTAATATATTTTAGTCCACAAACTTAAATACGAAAAGATTAAACTGTTTGCTTGCGGACCATTAAAAAGATTTGAAGGCTGCAGGAGAGTTGTTTGCCTACCGAAAGCTTGTATCGACGTGCAATAGCATCCTTCTAAGGATAGCGCAGAACTTTCTTTAACTATACGTTTTTCAAATCCGCATTATATGTTCCGGCAATAACGCATTATTTTAAGGTACGTTCTACAGTTGGCAATCGCCGATTCGCTGTTTCTGCTAACTCTTCCGTTTAAAACAACTGAAGATCTAAACAAAGGATGGCTTTACCCCGAATGGATGTGTAAGGCCAAAGAAACACTCTTGTTTCTTAATTACTACGCCTCTATCATGTTTCTCATGGTAGGTCTGCCGTTTTAAAAACATTTTTTTACGATAATAAAGGAGCTCACAGACTCTTTGGCAGCGGAAAAGCTGGAAAATTAATAGCACATGATCACGGTGACGTCATTTCTTCCAAAACGCAATTTCCGTGTTGTGAAAGTAAATAAGCACTGAAGGAAGTTCAGCAGCAAGTGAAAACAACTTTGCACAACCTTTTAAATTTAATCCCGTCAGAATTTTGCTACAAACGCGATAGCGGAACCATATGTCCAATTGGTTTGGGTTGTCATAGTGAAACGGGTATTTCAAGTTTTATATGTCCTGATACTCACAACAGGTAATGAGCATTGACCGTTACATTGCCNTAAAGGAGCTCGCAGACTCTTTGGCAGCTGAAAAGCTGGAAAATTAATAGCACATGATCACGGTGACGTCAATTCTTCCAAAACGCAATTTCCGTGTTGTGAAAGTAAATAAGCACTGAAGGAAGTTCAGCAGCAAGTAAAACCAAGTTTGCACAATCTTTTAAATTTAATCCTGTTGGAATTTTGCTACAAACGCGATAGCGGAACCATATGTCCAATTGGTTTGGGTTGTTATCGTGAAACGGGTATTTCAAGTTTTATATGTCCTGATACTCATAACAGGTAATGAGCATTGACCGTTACATTGCCGTGTGCCATACTCTCTCCGACGCACTGCAAAAATTTCGAAAACCACTGGCTGCAGCCAGTATTGCAACAACGGTCTGGATTATATGCCTATGTATGTGTACACCAATTATGCTCTACAGTGCAACGGTCGGAACTCACCCCTACTGCAGCTGCAGGTATATAAAATATAAAGGTGAACCAACGAAGTAGCCTCATTTTAAGCTGGTCTAAGTTTACCTGCTAGTGTATGCAAATCAATGATCCTCGGTATGGGTTGCGAGTTGCAACAAATGTGATTGTTTTAGTTACAAGTTTCCTTCACCCGAAGACGAAAATAACATTACCAAGACATGCATCGAGGAAGGGTTTGCCACAAATCTTGACCAATGCCTAGAGATGCTCACACCGGCTGAGGGGGGAACCAAATACTGCAAGTAAGATTTGCGATATTGCATGACTATTGATTTCCGTTTGAAATTGTCCACATTATTGAACTGTTTTCGCATTGCAGAGTTCTCCCCGACATGGCGATCATGATTGTTGACAGCGATTTCGGGTAAAAAAATATTTTTCCATCTTTGTTTTTACTAACACAAACATACCCGACGCATAAAATGTTTGATAAACTTCGAAATATTTACAAAAATTCAGCAAACATTTATCCGTAGAAAATCTTCACGCAAACATCGGCCTTTTTTTTACAAAAGAGTGCGTCACGCTTTGGGTGTTAGGCATGCCGTTGTTTTTAGTCTGAAGGCGATGTTTGCGTGAAGATTAGGCAAGCCGTTTATTTTTCGAAACGTCATAAGGTTTAAAATCCATCGTTTGCCTAAAGTAGAACAAAGCTTATATTTAACAACACTTTTGACGTCACAAAAAACGTATACAGAGGCTTTGATTTTCAAAACTACTTTGAAACTGGAGGTGACATCACCGGCAGCCTAGGCAACTCTTCGCACCAAGAAACTGCTAATGGACCAACAGAGCCAAACATTTCTTTAGGCGATGTGCCTGATTCGACCGCGTCTGTCCCGATCCCTGTTCCTGTTCTCACGCTTGAGCAGCCGGTCTATAACGATTTTGACCCTAATTCTCTTTTTCCGAATGGTAAGGCAACAAAGCATTTTGACAATAAATATGAAGTTGCATTTCTACGAAGTAGAACGATACCATCCAGCCACCTGATTGAGTTGGTTTGGATGACTATTGACCTAAATCCCCCGTTAAGTAATGTCACCTTTTAGGTAGATCAAGCAAGGAACAAACCCACGAACTGTATGAATAAAGGCTACTGACAACTGCCATTTAGGTCGTTCCGAAACAAAAATTTTCGTCACTAGGTTTCCCAGATCTCAGTGCGCTTCCCGGTGCAGCTTTCCCGGCAGCGGGAAGTGGGCTTCTCACCAACGAAACAGCCAATGAAATCACCGTGGCAACTGTGACAGAATCGAACGCAGTCCTGCCAACTCCAGTCGACGAATCTAATGGCATCCCAACGCAATGCACATACGAGCACACCCCACACGGCTGGAAGGTTTTCATGGTTTTCAACTTTGTGGTGATGTACGTCCTACCAGTGATCGTAAGTACCTGAATATTTATATTTGCAAAAAATTTAAATGTAGCACATGATCACGTAAATAATTGGTAGCAGACCCAATTACGCAATCCATCTGTGGTCAACTTACAAGAAACTTAAGCTTACCAGTTGGCAAAGTCAGTTTAGGTAAAGTTTTGCTGATGTTCAGGTTATGGTGGTCTGTTATGGCCTGATCATCAACCGCCTTTCAAGCTCCAAGTTTTGCTCTGACAGTACCACAAGTGTCACACAAAGTAACGGAAAGAAACGAAAGACCAGAAGTCGATCTGACAAAGACCGACGCCGAGTCACCATCATGTGTGCCGCAATGGTCTCCACCTTTGTTCTATTGTGGCTACCCTTCCACGTTAATCACTTGGCTAAACTGGCCGGAATTAACGTTCCTACTGAAATGGTAAGACCAGAGTTTCCGCAAGAAAGTGGATTTTTTCCTGCCCCGTGTTAACAAAACAGTAACCTATTTGGTATACAAAGTTCGATCATAACTGTGCGGGGGTAGTTTTTTTTAAAAACCTGGGCACTTTATTGGAAAATAGTCCGAGCTAGGCTCCCTTTGATGGACCGCAAAATAGGTCATTTGATCAAAGTCTTCTAGCGCGGTGCGTCATTCTAACTGTAACACTTCCTTGTCTAAAGACTTCAGAGGTAAACAACTAAGCTTCTAGTATGATTTACAGGTCTATATATGTGAGAATCTACCAGTTGTCGGTTCACTGCTGGCGTATCTTAACTCAGCACTCAATCCCTATTTGTACAGTTTTCTTGGCAGCAACTTTAAGAAGCGATGGAAGTAAGTTCAGAATTACGGCGTTTTCGTAGTTTTTTTTGTAAGTAAGACTTGTTTCAAACGTGACGTGTAAAAAGTTTACAAGATGGTGCGCCTGCTGAAAACATCCGGTCACATGTTTCACACTTTGAAAGCTACTTTAATACGTTGAACGTTTGGACCGGTGACCTTTCAACTAAAAGTTACGTGATTGGTGCACACCTTCTTAAAAGCATATTTTTGATGATTGGAAAAAAATCATGTTTTGCCAAAAATGTATTTGCTAATAAAGCTTGCTTCGTATTCGAGCCGTAATTGAACAATCTCGGCCCTCTTGGACGAGATCGGCATCGAACTATAAATATAGGGACAGGTTTTGTACCCTTTAGTGTACACTACGGTGGCGGTATGGAATCACCGATGCTGTATGCTGTGCGAAAAATTATTGTATTTGTATGCAGCAATGCTGCAGAGTCATTCCAAAAAAGCAACCAACGAAGAAGAAGTTCATCCTCAGGAGGCATCCTTGGTGTACGATACACCAAGAAAGGAAACAAACGAGGCCGCGAGGGAAGCACAAGCAACAACACCGCTACTGTGATGACAAAGGTGTACAGGTAATACCTCAGTTTAACAAGTAACGGTACCAACATGACATGTGTATTTAATTTGACAAAAAAATACTGTATATCATGAGGATATATGTTTATCTGAGGGTTTTGTCATGTGTAGTAAGTGTAGAGGTCACTGTGATAGAGAAAACTTCAGATGTATAACTCTGAATTAAATCTGTTTTGGGCACAGGGGCAAGTCCGAGAAGAGTGGCTCTTTATCGGAGACGAAGCCCTCTCTTGATTCAACTCATGCCCTGTCAACAATGTCACCTTAATCTCTGTCAACAGTGTACATCAGGACCAACCTTCAAGTTGGCCAACCTTCCAACATCTTAACCATTGGTGCATCATCAATGTCAACAACAACAATCCACTTTTTTGTGTTTTTTTACAAATAGTTTTTTTCCTGGAAAAGCACACATTGTTGATGCTTTTTTCCATTCTTTTCTAAGTAATATAAGTTAACATTGGAATGAAGTAAATGATTTTGGCAAGGTTTTTTCCATGAAGTTTGCAAATTGAAGTACCAATACTGAAACGTGCACAAAATTACCTTTGCCTTGCTGAAATTTTTGCAAACCAATTCTAATTATACCATGACATAAATCTATTGATTCACTGTTTCTTATCATTTGTGCCTCAAATAATGCCTAATGGTTGCACATAACAGTACTTTCTCTGATTTATTCCAAATTTGCCACAGAACCATTCTTCCAATCCCTTTAGTCATTTAAAAGCCAAACATTTACGGTAACTGCAGCGCATTTAACCTTGGCCCACCGATTGTGCCCTCCCCTTTTTTGTGCCTCATAACGTTCTAACATTGGCCTGGTGATTGATTTAGTGCTATTGTGTCACTATTTTTTCTTTCACCAAGCAAAATAAACTCAACTCTCATTTATCTTACAAACATTTAACACTGCGAAATGTCACATCTGCAACATTATTTGGTAACCTTTACAAGTAAAGTCAGTATTATGCTGTTTAAATATGTGTTTTATCCCACCACCATGTTGGTATTTCATTGTAAATAAATATGTGGCAACAAACATAACTTTATATGTACTGTGGATGTGTTAAAAATTTTACCCTGTAGTTTGTAATTCTTGACATTTGGTGTAAAATCCGTTTTGGCAAAGTTTGCTATGAAACATTTTCACAACACACCACTAACAGAACACAAATCTTTCACTAGGTTCAGCATGGTTAAAAAATATCCGCCATAGTGTGCACTTAAGTGGCCAGCAGTTAAATTGGTATTAAGCTAATACTTAGTTAAATTGGTATTAAGCTAGTGTATGTAAACACATTCCCTGCCTCATACCAAACATTTAGCAACGCAAACTAATATAACAACAGTTTGACTTCATCAGGTATTTATAACCTACAATAGACAACATATTGCAACAGCAAATCTGTTTTCTACAAACACAGGCTAATCTAGACAGGAAAAACTTGCATTTTTTCTGTCCAAGATATTAAAATAAACAAACCCAAGCTTTCAATATTTAACTTGCACATACCTTCAACAGTTTCAGCCCAGTAAAATGCACTGGTGCCATTCTTGGCCTCTTTTTCCCAAGTAGAATGCACAAAACTTTTCCCGCAGAAAATACATATCCAACTTGCTTGGTGTTCTTTTCGGCCCACAATCACACCTGATTTCCTAAGAAAATTAAATTTTGAAAAAGGTTAATACCATATGACATGCCTCTGGAGTAGACCTCGCTCCCCAACAGGACACAGTCAGAACCGAAGTTAGTGTCATAGGGGGTCGGTGGTCTTCGATGCCAAAAATTAAAAAATAAAACGCCGACATATTTGTCATACAAAATCAAATTTTATTTTGAAATTTTTAAAGAGGTGAGCAATACACATGACTCTGTCGCAAACTATAGAAGAAACAAAGAAACAAACCTTTGACCCACAAGAGACGTAAAGTCGCGACGACAGTTTTTCCGATATCCGTGTCCGCGGGAAAAAAGGTTTGATAGGCATGAGCACTTTGTGAATTCTCAGATAAAGTGGATGAGTGATCACAAAATCACCATTGGTGTGTTTTTATGTTTAACAATTGAGAGGAATTGTTTATATTTATCTGTGTCGAATCAATTTGTTTGCACTGTGCAATGCAAATGCAAATGTGCATGTTTTGTACAAGTCAAACAGCGTTATTTTCTGTCCAGCTTGATTAGACAGCATGCAGTTTGCATTTAATTTGTGGGTAACATTCAACTTTGTTTTAATTACCACAAGGCTTAGTTTTTTTTATTAGGTTTTTGATGTGTTAAACCCAAATAAAAAGAACTTTGCTGTTGTTTTTAACTTCACTGTTCATTTGTGTCGCAAAATGGAGGAAAATGCCACTGAGAATGGTGAATTAAACTCTCATGTTGAGCACCCTGTTTCAAAACCTTCTAATACTGACACAACTATGAGTTACCTAAAACAATGGAATTTTTATTTTGGTGAAAAAGAATCACCAGCAAAGAAAGATGATCTTTTGCAAAGACTGCGAGCCAATGCATTTAAGGAGAGCTTAAGAAGTTGCCATTTTAGAAGTGTTTGCTGGAGGGTAGGTACATTAGCATGTCGGCCTGTATCATTCCATACCTTTAAAAATGGCATTACTGATATTTGGTATTGATTTAAAAATGGAATTACTTTTACTTATATTTACATTTTGTTAAACAGGTTTTTCTGGGCTGTCTGCCACAAGATCTTAGTGATTGGCACAATGCCGTAATTCGATCTCGCGAGATGTATCATAAAATCAAAACAACACACATTGAAAACTCTAAAGTAAAAGATCATGGAATTGACATTCAGGTTGAAAACCCACTGTCGCAAAGTACTGAAGTAAGAAGTAACTTTAATAGGTGGTAGATTTTTATCGGGATTGAATTGTTACAATGTACCCTTGCTTTTAGAGCTCATGGTCCCAGTTCTTCCGGAACAATGAACTAAAAACGCTTATTGAAAGAGATGTATCCCGAACGTAAGCAATGTTTTTACATCTTTTAATTTGTAATTGGGTTAACAATTTTAAAAGGGTTAAATATCATTCAACCATTTTTAGATGTCCTGCGTAGGGTTTCAAACTTTTTTGTTGCATGTAAAATACATGTATTTTTGTATTTTTAGTGTAAGTTTATGATTCAAGTGACTATACCAATAAAAATAGTCAATATGTTGGTACATTTCACCTTTATTTTACACCATTCATTCAATATTCATCATTGCCTTCCAGAACAATGATCTAATTGTGACTTAAATCACCTGTGATAGCACAATATACAGTAACTGTAGAAAACCATAGTCCATTGCAAGTAAGGTAATATACATAATCACTATATGCTGTTAGAAAAGAATAAACAGGGCTCTAATATTCGCAGTGGGAATGGTTGAGTCATCATTTGTATATGTTTTAACTTGTTATGTACCATTACGCGTCTTTCAGAAGCATCTTTGCAACCCTCGTTTGGGTTGCGAGTGCGACCATGAGTTTGGAAACCACTAGCCTATAAGGACTAAAAACTTTTACTGTAATACCAAAAATATATGTATTTTTCATCTATGCCTTTATCGTACTTTACATGTGTTTTACACATGTGTATTTAACATATATTGTATATTTGAATACCTAGTCCGGAGAGATTGCAAAACCTTAATGGCATACTCCAATCTGGTAATTGCACTTTCATTAATTAAAGCGTTTACTTTTAGCTGATAACACAACTCTGACTACACAAAATTGCTTTTAATTGGACATGAGTATGCATGTGTGTGTGGGGCTGCTGTGAAGAAATTGTTGTGTTACATGTCTTTGTTTACCCAAAGGCACATAATCAATCTTTTTCATTTATAAATAAACTCCCCAAGTAAATATCAACAATGTTTGTTTGCAGATGTCCAGAATTGGATTTTTACCATTCCACTAAAGTGCACAACATGATGGCAAACATCTTGTTTTGTTATGCACGTGAACATGAGCAATTGTCATACCGACAAGGTATGCATGAACTTCTGGCCCCGCTTATTTTCGTTTTGCATTGCGACTTGCAAGGAGCTGCTCATGCAAGAGATATGGGAACTCTTCCGTAAGTTGTTTAAAATGTGAAGTTTTATTTCTCCTACAATAAAATATTTGCAAAATACATTAGTTTGTGTTCCTTGCATGTTCGGATGTATGATACAAAAAACTAGGACTCACAACCTAGCATTTGTACGGTTGCTGGTTAAAAGCTCTAAATTTATTTACTTTCCCGAAATCATTCTAAATCCAGTGGAATCTAACCGAAATAAATAGTTTTTTTATGCCATAGAATGTTGATTTTACCCATTATGACATGCTTTTACCCACTGATCATAACATTAAATTTTTCAACTATTTTTTATGCAGGACAATTGTAATAGATGTATTGAGTGAAGAATATTTGGAGCATGATGCATAGTAAGCTAATACATTATGTTTTTGTTTTTCAAACATTATGGTCCAGTAATTGTGTACACTTTTTTTTAGCATGATGTTTTCCAAAGTGATGGATGCTACCAATGGTTGGTATGCTATAACCGAAAAGCCACAACCTACAGTTGTCGAAAACAATGACAGTAAAAAAGATGCTTCACCCATTCCAACAGTTCCTTTCCAAGCTAATGATGTAAGGTCATTGATGATTAATGTTTTCTATTTTTTTGTGTCATTACAAAAAAACATTTGTAATGCTACAGTGTATGTCTGAAAGTCATCATTATTGGCCCCCTTTCAAAAGGGGACACATATGTTTTTTGTTCATACGTTTGGTCAAGAAAAAAAGTCTTTCAAATAGTTTTTACACACATTAAATAGGGACCCTTTTGAAAGTTTTTACACATCAAGTTTTTTACCAATCACTTTTTACTGCAGTTCATCCATTTGTCAACCCACAGGCCCCCTAAAACAAAAAAATGACCTAAGGTAACCGAGGGTCAATCAACAAGTCTTGTACTTAAACTTATTTAATTGCAAGCTTTTATCAGAGAATGCCTTGTAATGACCTCGTATCAGCATGTTTAACCTTGATTCATCAGTTTGGGTCTACAGTTTTGTTTTGTGCCCCATTATGTTCAAACCTTTTGCAGCTGTTTTGTTGTTTTGATTGTAGTAGTGCTTTTGTTTTGTTATGATTTCCTCTGGCAAGCAAAGTCAACACTGTAGCTTTACTGCCATTTATAGTAGTTTACTGCAATACAGTTGCATGTAAACCAATGTTTGCTCTATAGTGTATGTACAATGGGAGACGCCCCACTCTAGTTTTATAACTGCATTTCAATCTTTTTATAACTACATCAAAATTCTGCAGGACCATATGCCAAGTCCGCCTTTGGAAATCACAAACAAACTGAATCACATCCATGACAAGTTGTTAGGCATGTATGACCATGAATTATACCATCACCTTACAAGACTACAAATCATCCCTCAAGTATATGGACTGTAAGTAAACTTATGTGGATTCATGCTATTTCATGTGCCTAGAATTTTTTATGATGTAATAAATTCATTATAGAGGCACTGCAACATGACATTTTATTATTTATTCCTACTTACAGTGTTGTCACTGCGATATTGTGTGTGATGTGTTGTGGGGTCATGCAACCATTCATGTTTTTAGGAGATGGGTTCGTTTGTTATTTGGTCGTGAGTTTGTGTTACAAGATTTGCTTGTACTTTGGGATGCTTTGTTTGCTGACAGTCCCACTCTTGATCTTGTCGACTACATTTTTGTTGCTATGATGTTTAACATCCGTGAACAACGTAAGTTTGCGAGCCTTCTGTTTTTTCATTTCCTAAATGCAGGACCATTTCTACATGTGAACAACACAAGAATTGCTTGATTACTGTTTTATGTGTGCCACTGAGCAAACATGTCTTTCATTCCTTATTTATCTGTTTTTACAGTGTTGCTGTCAGATTACTGTAGTTGTATGCAACTGCTAATGAAATATCCACCTATTGAAGACATTTATGACCTTGTACACCTTGCAATCTATTTCAGAGATCCAAAGGTGTGGGATGACATATTTTTGTTTGAAATGAATTTAATGAATGTTTATGTAATAAAAACCATTTAAAATTACAGCCAAAAGTTTTATCTTTTTTCCACACTTTTTTAGTTTTACAAATTAAGACATGTAAAACATTTTTTCAAAAAGCCCTTTTTTCAGAACAATCGCCGTCCATCACACACAAAGTTTCGTCAAAACCAACTGCCACCACCTGTCCAAACTAGTGACAAATTTTCTGCCAAGAAAAGTCGAGGAAATAGTTTTCTGCCTTCTTTTAAGATTGACAACCCTTTCTCCACAATTGGCAGGTTGTCAGTAAGATAATGACTGATGTATTGGCCTCTTAATGTTCAGTGGGCAATTAAAAAGTCATTAAGTCAATCAACTGGTCCAAGCAGTTTGCAATTTGAAATCAGGTTTCGAATTTGCAAACCTGATAGAAATTTGAAGAGAAGAGATGTTAGGCTTCACCATGTCCAACATTAGTACATGTCTTAGTATTGAATGCTGACCTCAACCAATTCTTTTCAAAAAACAAATCATGCTGAAATTAAAAAAGTAAAAAGTTGTAGTTGGTCTAAAACTTTGTGTTTAATTCCTGACAGAGATTTAAAGAAGGCATTGCAGTCCCCACCACCAAGGACTAAACAACAGAGAAAAACACCTGGTGAGTGTTTAATTAATAATGCAGGCCATGTAATAGATTTATTCCATAGAGAATACCGAACCTTTTACTTTTAGGGCTGGAAGAGGTGACTTTCAGCAGGAACAGAGTTACCTCAAAATCCATGAGCAAAGCTGATGTCAACCGTCCCAAGTTTAATGCACTACAACCGATCCAAAACAATGTTGAACTGGTAACCAAAATTGTATATTTTTATGATTTACGGTGCTAGGCATGATAACACATGCACCAAAATTATGTCATCTGCAAAGACATACTGTGATTAAAAATTGGTGCAGGAAAGAGTAAAATAGCCACGGTACATTGTCTCTTCATTTAAAAGTCCTAAAGTGAATTTTCAAAATGATTCAAAAAGCCAACTTATTGTTAAATTAATTGTATTTGTGTAAAACAGCTCTACTGCTAAAAATTTTGGAAAGCAAGTTAAAGGCAATTATTTTTTTCGTTTGCCCTTTTTCAGTAATAAACAATGGGTGTCCATGAGATTTAAAGGATATGTGTTTACACTCTCTTAGGAAAATGAGATCCACAGTCTCCGTCATCAGATTGATGAACTGCAAGAGAAATGCCGATTCTGCTCAGACAAACTGGATGCCAACATTCGGCTTCTCCAGCACGGAGTGATGGGTCGAAGATCTAGGAGCAATAGTGAGGTGGATGTGGCCGTGAGCCCTACTCAGGAATATGATGAACTTGCAGCTTCTGATGAGGAGACTTGTGTGGCCGTTGCCAATCTCAAACAAGTAAACCAGAATAGTGAAACCAACTGTGTAAAAATGAAACAAAATAAGGTGACAAGTATTGTTCTGCATTTGTACCTACTCTTTTTTTTCCATCAGATCCGTGACATACTGAGAGGAAGCCTTAGTATGGAAGTTTCCCCTCCAAAAACTTCTGACATCGAGTCCACCCTTGACCAATTGCCAAAACCACCTGATGCTCTTCCACAAGCACCGGAACCTTCACCTACTGTTCCACTAAACCCAGTAACTGGAGTCATAAACAGATAAGATCCCATTGTGCTCATGTTGAAGTAGACCTTATCATATTTGTTTGTTTTCATGTAAATGCCTGCCATTTCTTGCAAACCATCTACTGTAAAAAAAATCAAGTTGTTAACTACTGATTCTGATTGATGTAGTTCAACACTTTTATTTAGCAACTTTTGTTGAATTGGTGCTGTATTTGTCTTATGGAGTATATGAAACATTCCACCATCATAGCAACATACTTGTAAAGGTCTGCGCCTACAAACTATAAAATACCATAGATTTTTTTATTACTTTGCACTTGTGCTTGTTTTGGGGCCATCTTTCCTTGGAAGTTTTTGTTTTGATTTTTCTTGTTACCCAAACTGGTTTGAATCAAGTCACAAAGTCCATAGCTGTCAACATATTAACCATTAAAATATCGAGCAGGCTCCCAATTTTTTTCTGCTTACTAAAAGTGTTCATGTATAAAAAGATTGACACACTCCCACACTATCTTTCAGTGCAATTATGTTTTTATCTATTGCAATAAACCAACAGTGAAATATCTTCTTTGCTTGTTTGTTTTATTCTGTGAACACATCAAAGGTAATGCAAGGACAGTTACAGTGAAAAACACGAAAACATTGTGATAGGCTTTGTAGAAATGTTGGGGCCTATTGTTTAATGCCCAAAAAGACCAAACAAACAATGCATAGAACAAGCGAAACAGGAACAACCACTGCCATTGCACAAAATGAATCTAACACACATGTTGAACAAAACAATTGTAAAAACAGGCCTTGTCTTCATGTCTTGTGTCTTTGGCAAAAAATGCCATTTAATTTTTCACAACNTTTCTCCTAAAATAAAATATTTGCAAAATACATTTGTTTGTGTTCCTTGCATGTTCGGATGTATGATAAAAAAAACTAGGACTCACAAGCCAACATTTGTATGGTTGCTGGTTAAAAGCTCTAAATTTATTTACTTTCCCGAAATCATTCTAAACCCAGTGGAATCTAACCGAAATAAATATTTTTTTTATGCCATGGAATGTTGACTTTACCCATTATGTCGTGCTTTTACCCACTGATCATAACATTAAATTTTTCAATTATTTTTTATGCAGGACAATTGTAGTAGATGTATTGAGTGAAGAATATTTGGAACATGATGCATAGTAAGCTGATACATTATGTTTTTGTTTTTCAAACATTATGGTCCAGTAATTGTGTACACTTTTTTTTAGCATGATGTTTTCCAAAGTGATGGATGCTACCAATGGTTGGTATGCTATAACCGAAAAGCCACAACCTACAGTTGTCGAAAACAATGACAGTAAAAAAGATGCTTCACCCATTCCAACAGTTCCTTTCCAAGCTAATGATGTAAGGTCATCGATGATTAATGTTTTCTATTTTTTTGTGTTAATACAAAAAAACATTTGTAATGCTACAATGTATGTTTGAAAGTCATCATTATTGGCCCCCTTTCAAAAGGGGACACTAAGTTTAGTTTAGTTTAGTTTATTTCGCGCTCTTCGAAATAAGGTAACCTAAGGTAACCGTGGGTCAAACTACAAGTCTTGTAAACTTATTTACTTGTAAGCTCTTATCAGGGAATGCCTTGTAATGACCTCGTATTAGCATATTTAACCTTGATTCATCAGTTTGGCTCTACAGTTTTGTTTTGTGCCCCATTATGTTCAAATGTTTTGCAGCTGTTTTGTTGTTTTGGTTGTAGTAGTGCTTTTGTTTTGTTATGATTTCCTCTGGCAAGCAAAGTCAACACTGTAGCTTTACTGCCATTTATAGTAGTTTACTGCAATACAGTTGCATGTAAACCAATGTTTGCTCTATAGTGTATGTACAATGGGAGACGCCCAACTCTAGTTTTATAACTGCATTTCAGTCTTTTTATAACTACATCAAAATTCCGCAGGACCATATGCAAAGTCCGCCTTTGGAAATCACAAACAAACTGAATCACATCCATGACAAGTTGTTAGGCATGTATGACCATGAATTATACCATCACCTTACAAGACTACAAATCATCCCTCAAGTATATGGACTGTAAGTAAACTTATGTGGATTCATGCTATTTCATGTGCCTAGAATTTTTTACAATGTAATAAATTCATTTTATAAGCACCGCAACATGACATGTTTATTCCCACTTACAGTGTTGTCACTGTGATATTGTGTGTGATGTGTTGTGGGGTCATGCAACAATATAATGTTTTTAGGAGATGGGTTCGTTTGTTATTTGGTCGTGAGTTTGTGTTACAAGATTTGCTTGTTCTTTGGGATGCTTTGTTTGCCGACAGTCCCACTCTTGATCTTGTCGACTACATTTTTGTTGCTATGATGTTTAACATCCGTGAACAATGTAAGTTTGCGAGCCTCCTGTTTTCAATTTCCTGAATGCAATCTACATGTGACCAACACAAAATTTTCTTTTAAGAATTGCTTGATTACTGTTTTATGTGTGCCACTGAGCAAACATGTCTTTCATTCCTTATTTATCTGTTTTTACAGTGTTGCTGTCAGATTACTGTAGTTGTATGCAACTGCTAATGAAATATCCACCTATTGAAGACATTTATGACCTTGTACACCTTGCAATCTATTTCAGAGATCCAAAGGTGTGGGATGACATATTTTTGTTTGAAATGAATTTAATGAATGTTTATGTAATAAAAACCATTTAAAATTACAGCCAAAAGTTTTATCTTTTTTCCACACTTTTTTAGTTTTACAAATTAAGACATGTAAAACATTTTTTCAAAAAGCCCTTTTTTCAGAACAATCGCCGTCCATCACACACAAAGTTTCGTCAAAACCAACTGCCACCACCTGTCCAAACTAGTGACAAATTTTCTGCCAAGAAAAGTCGAGGAAATAGTTTTCTGCCTTCTTTTAAGATTGACAACCCTTTCTCCACAATTGGCAGGTTGTCAGTAAGATAATGACTGATGTATTGGCCTCTTAATGTTCAGTGGGCAATTAAAAAGTCATTAAGTCAATCAACTGGTCCAAGCAGTTTGCAATTTGAAATCAGGTTTCGAATTTGCAAACCTGATAGAAATTTGAAGAGAAGAGATGTTAGGCTTCACCATGTCCAACATTAGTACATGTCTTAGTATTGAATGCTGACCTCAACCAATTCTTTTCAAAAAACAAATCATGCTGAAATTAAAAAAGTAAAAAGTTGTAGTTGGTCTAAAACTTTGTGTTTAATTCCTGACAGAGATTTAAAGAAGGCATTGCAGTCCCCACCACCAAGGACTAAACAACAGAGAAAAACACCTGGTGAGTGTTTAATTAATAATGCAGGCCATGTAATAGATTTATTCCATAGAGAATACCGAACCTTTTACTTTTAGGGCTGGAAGAGGTGACTTTCAGCAGGAACAGAGTTACCTCAAAATCCATGAGCAAAGCTGATGTCAACCGTCCCAAGTTTAATGCACTACAACCGATCCAAAACAATGTTGAACTGGTAACCAAAATTGTATATTTTTATGATTTACGGTGCTAGGCATGATAACACATGCACCAAAATTATGTCATCTGCAAAGACATACTGTGATTAAAAATTGGTGCAGGAAAGAGTAAAATAGCCACGGTACATTGTCTCTTCATTTAAAAGTCCTAAAGTGAATTTTCAAAATGATTCAAAAAGCCAACTTATTGTTAAATTAATTGTATTTGTGTAAAACAGCTCTACTGCTAAAAATTTTGGAAAGCAAGTTAAAGGCAATTATTTTTTTCGTTTGCCCTTTTTCAGTAATAAACAATGGGTGTCCATGAGATTTAAAGGATATGTGTTTACACTCTCTTAGGAAAATGAGATCCACAGTCTCCGTCATCAGATTGATGAACTGCAAGAGAAATGCCGATTCTGCTCAGACAAACTGGATGCCAACATTCGGCTTCTCCAGCACGGAGTGATGGGTCGAAGATCTAGGAGCAATAGTGAGGTGGATGTGGCCGTGAGCCCTACTCAGGAATATGATGAACTTGCAGCTTCTGATGAGGAGACTTGTGTGGCCGTTGCCAATCTCAAACAAGTAAACCAGAATAGTGAAACCAACTGTGTAAAAATGAAACAAAATAAGGTGACAAGTATTGTTCTGCATTTGTACCTACTCTTTTTTTTCCATCAGATCCGTGACATACTGAGAGGAAGCCTTAGTATGGAAGTTTCCCCTCCAAAAACTTCTGACATCGAGTCCACCCTTGACCAATTGCCAAAACCACCTGATGCTCTTCCACAAGCACCGGAACCTTCACCTACTGTTCCACTAAACCCAGTAACTGGAGTCATAAACAGATAAGATCCCATTGTGCTCATGTTGAAGTAGACCTTATCATATTTGTTTGTTTTCATGTAAATGCCTGCCATTTCTTGCAAACCATCTACTGTAAAAAATATCAAGTTGTTAACTACTGATTCTGATTGATGTAGTTCAACACTTTTATTTAGCAACTTTTGTTGAATTGGTGCTGTTTTTGTCTTATGGGGTATATGAAACATTCCACCATCATAGCAACATACTTGTAAAGGTCTGCGCCTACAAACTATAAAATACCATAGATTTTTTTATTACTTTGCACTTGTGCTTGTTTTGGGGCCATCTTTCCTTGGAAGTTTTTGTTTTGATTTTTCTTGTTACCCAAACTGGTTTGAATCAAGTCACAAAGTCCATAGCTGTCAACATATTAACCATTAAAATATCGAGCAGGCTCCCAATTTTTTTCTGCTTACTTAAAGTGTTCATGTATAAAAAGATTGACACACTCCCACACTATCTTTCAGTGCAATTATGTTTTTATCTATTGCAATAAACCAACAGTGAAATATCTTCTTTGCTTGTTTGTTTTATTCTGTGAACACATCAAAGGTAATGCAAGGACAGTTACAGTGAAAAACGCGAAAACATTGTGATAGGCTTTGTAGAAATGTTGGGGCCTATTGTTTAATGCCCAAAAAGACCAAACAAACAATGCATAGAACAAGTGAAACAGGAACAACCACTGCCATTGCACAAATGAATCTAACACACATGTTGAACAAAACAATTGTAAAAACGGGCCTTGTCTTCATGTCTTGTGTCTTTGGCAAAAAATGCCATTTAATTTTTCACAACAGTGCTCTGCAAATTAGTTTTCTTAGTCTATAACTCATCCCTGGGTTCATCATCCTCTGGAGGTTCACTATCCACAAATGATCCTTCAGCACCAGCACCAAGGAATGGGAACAGCATTTTTGCTGGTGTATCATATACCTCCTTGACCGTAAGAACTCCATCCATGTCAGTATCCATCAAATCAAATAAACCACCGAAGTTCTGTCAAAGGTTTAATAACTAAAATGGTGGCTTTCACCATTGTACCAATTTGCATACAGTACAACTCATTTAAAAAGAGTATTTTTACAACTTTAGTTGGTTACCTAAGCTGGTATGGCATGACTGTTTCCACAGGCATGAATGCATGGGTCCATACATGCAAAGTCATGGACTATGCATTTTTCTGAATACATGTCAAAAATTGTACCTGACATTTTTAATAATTTTCATGTCGTTTATTAGATTGAATTAAAACATTATGTAATTCAATAAAATAATATTGTGATTCTGAGAATATTTTTACCAGAACAAATTGGAACTAGAAGGGTGGCTTACCATATATAGCCATTCTACATACACTATTACCCGATATTAAGAGGTTATATTCCCCACATTATATTACATTGGGTCTTACAGTTACCTGCGCTATTTATGACATAATTGTTTCTGCTGACAGAAACGCATGGGTCCCCACACATGCAAAGTTCTACATATTGCGTTTTTCAGAAAATATGTCCAGGCTATAGATATAAACAAAGCAATCAGTGCACCACAAAGACATGTTCTACAAACTGTCCAAGTTACATCCAGTTTGGACATTGATTAATATTATTACACATTTTAGGGGGTTAGTGGGGTAACTGCTGGGCTATAGGGTAAGGGGGTTAATTATTGCACCACAATGAAATGTTATGCAAACTGTCCAAATTTCATCCAATTAGGAGGTTGTTTAAGTATTTGCCCCATTTTAGGGGGCTAGTGGGGTAACCGTGGGATATGGGGTCAAACAACCCTAATGACACAACTCCATGACCATATCAACAGTAAAAGTTTCATCCAAATCCGCCAAACA